>JAAEAF010007828.1:0-41156 GCA_011037195.1 Triatoma infestans
ACAATGGAATGAAAATTATAAGTATTTTCTTTATAGTTCACATTAATTACACAAAACACTAAATATTATGTTGGAAATATGCATTGAATGATTTTTTTGCATTTTTTTTTTTTTTAAATTTTATTGCATAATTTGATAATTTATTAAATACCTACGGAGAGAAATTAGTAAAAAAAAAAATTCTAAATTTGAATTTTTCATAGAAATAATTAGCCAATCACAGTGTAGAAGTAAAGGTGTCAAATAAGGGTGGGGGACAACATGATAAATTTAAATTTACTGATGGGCTTAACATACAATTAAATATCACACCTTAATTTCTACACTGTGATTGGCTAATTATTTATAGCTAATTATTTCAATGAAAAATCTAGTTTAGAATATGTTTTACTAGTTTTCCCTCCTTAAGCTTTTGTAAGTACGAATTGTGCTTTTTTTTTATAAAAAAAATACAAAAAACAAAATCAAGTAATTTCTAAAACTAATATTTACTGTTTTACATAATTAATATGAGCTAATAAATGAAAAAGAAAATATTCATCATTTTCATTTAATTGTTGAAAAAGAAAGCAAAAGAGAATTAGGCAGAAATGCAGGATCCGCCATTTTGTATATGGCCGTTTATATCTATGTATCAAAATAAAATTGATGTTAAACATCTACAAAAATGTCTCCCAAGTAATTCATAATATTCATTTAAATTTTTTTTTTGCATTAGCATTGTGGCTATTTCTGCCATTACCTTTTGTTTTATTCGGTTTTGAATAGTATTATGGAATTAAAAAATGTATTCTTGTGTCTAAACTGTATTTAATTATTAAACTATATGTTTGGTTTATATTTTTTAAAATTTCTAAATAGTTGAAGGGAGCCTTTAGTATTTTATATAATTCATCTAGTAGAATTTTTCTCTGCCTATCATATTTTTTGCATGTCATAATCATATGTTATAGGATCCTCTTTTTCTTTGCATACATTACACAGGTTCGACTCTTTTTGGTCAATTCTTGCTAGGCATGCTCCACATATCGCATGGTTCGATCTAATCGTATTTATTGTTTTGATATCTTTTCTTGGCAGGGATAGATTATAAAACCAGGGTTTTCTTCCTACTAAGGGTTGAATCTCTTACAAAAGGTTCCTTTAGTACTTATTTCATATGACTGTTGCCAATATTTGATTTGCTCTTCTCGAGACTTAGAGTTTAAAAATCGTAGGCTAGAGCTATATGAAAAATCAGAGTGCCTTCTGTGTGTGCTGTTTTAGCCAAATTATCGGTTATCTCATTCTCGTGAATGCCTGCATGACCTCTAACCCAAATAAATTTTATCTACTTATTTGCCTCATAAAATTTCCGACATCTTTTTTTCAACAGCAGTACTAGCGAAGATGTGTGTGATTGGTAATTTACATTTGCCAGAACTTCAAGTACACTTCTGCAATCTGTTAGTATGGCGTATTTGTTGTAGGGTAGATTCTCAATGTATTCAAGAGCTTCAATAATTGCTATTAATTCTGCAGTATAATTTGACATGAATTGCAGGGGCAGCCTGAATTGCCTTGACTCGAAAAATTTCTTAGACTTGGAGTTTTTAGATTAATTATATTAATTTTATGTTTGCAACGTAGTCCACAAATTAAGATGGACATCTACGCACGAGCTAATTCAATCAAAATCTAGTTTCTCGCAACAACATAAAAGAAGAAATTAAACTAATTATTTGAGCAATTAAACAAATAAATTATAATAAGAAGTGTTAGATATTAAAAACTATGTAACTATGTAAAATGGGGTAGGAGTAAGTCTTGCGAGTGTCTCACACCAGATTTTTGTTTTGCGTTCATGTAAATCCAGGCCCAATGTAAAATATATTGAACTTAGTTCAATTTTTAAGCTATTTCAGGATATCGTAATATTATTTTTTATCAATTAAATGATACCCTAAACAAAAAAACATATTTTAAAATTTTATAGAGTATTGTTTTTATGGCAGGTTTGGGCCACCTGCATCAAGAAACTGGTAAAGATTACACATCGGACGGCCTGACAGGTTTTGGATCGTCAAAGAAAAAGAAAAAACGAAGACATAGGTTAGCTTATTATAATTATATTTTTATTTTAATTATTTATTTATTTATTTATTTATTAAGATTTATATTTATATTGTTTTTAGAAACAAAATATACAATAATTATTTCAGGACGATATTCACCAGTTACCAGTTAGAAGAATTAGAGAAAGCATTTAAAGAAGCACATTATCCAGATGTTTATGCTAGAGAAATGTTATCACTTAAAACAGATCTTCCTGAAGATAGGATACAGGTAGGAAACAGCTTATTTCCCCTTTATTTCCTTCTCTATTTCTCATACAGATTTACATCGATAAAAGAAAAGATTGAAATTATTTCTGACAGATTATTACTTATATACAACTCACTAATTCTGTTTAAATCTATAAAAATAGAAACTTATTTCTTCTATTTAATTTTTTTAAAAATTGGGTGCCTACATTAAAATTTTCATGAACTCTCTACGCCTACAACATTTCAGTTATACCAAATTTTTTATTATTCTTTTTCTGTAAATTTAGGGTTTTTTCAATTTTTTTAAACAAAGACTTTCCTTTTTTCTTTTTTTTAAATATTACCAATTATTTGTTTGTGGGGAGGGACCAAACCCTACGCCATCCAAAGCCCCACTGAACCCACATAGCTACCCCAAGAAAAACAACAACAAACCAGGTCTAAGGCAAATATCCAGTCCCTGATCTAATCCATCTAAGATTCACCGCAGTCCGAATAACCTTAAAGGGAAATAGCCTAAGCTCTTCCACAGACATCCTATTCCGACCAAAAGGTCCTTTTTTTTTAAATATTACGGCAATTATTTTTCTGTGCGAAGGGACCAAACCCTACGCTATCCAAAGCCTCACTGGGCCATATAGCTACCCCAAGTAAAACAACAAAAACCGGGTCTAAGTCAAATATCCAGTCCCTGATTAATCATCTAAGATTCACCACAGTCCAAATAACCTTAAGGGAAATAGCCTAAGCTCTTCCACAGACATCCTATTCCGACCAAAGGTCCTGTACCTAATTTTCTCAAAACCCAGACAGGCAATCTGTCATAAGATGGATGGGTGTTTCCTCCTCTGTCTCATAGACTCTACAAAATGGATCCAACATGAGCCCGATTATGTAGAGATGTCTCCTTAAACCACAATATCCAGTCCAGATGCAACCAGATGCTGAGAGAGCTCCGTGAAAAACATAGCAATATTATGGCAAAGTTGAGTTTTACAGTCACTGGAAATCAAATTTTGCCCCACTGAATCCGTTTTTCTTTTTTATTAGAATTTGCAGATTTTTATATCTGACGCCTGGAGCATAAATTGTTTGAATTTTACTTAGAATTTAGTTCCAAATCAGTTTAAAGAATCTCTACGGGATGTCACTCGAACTGATATTCATCATTACGCGTTCAGTGTATAAATATTCATTTGATAATTTTTTATGCCACTAATTTTCAAACCAAAACTTCAGCCTCAGTTTAATTAGTAAATATGATAAAAATTGTTATTTCCAATGATTTGAAATTTTAAGTGCAAACAGTTTTATTTTATTATAAACAATTTTAAAACTAAAAAGAAGGAACTAAAATTACTTATTTACTTATTTAATATTTTCATTTATTAAGTAATGAGATGTTCGTCGAATTAAAATAATCCATGTTAATAATAATAATAATACTATATTTACTTTGAGAGGAAACAAATTAATGATACAAGTACATTTATGGCAAAGTTGAGCTTTCTGCTGAAAGTTGTTGTACACATCACTAAATATTAATATTTGCAAAATAAAACTGTCAACTATAGTTTATTAATTTCTAAGTCAGTGGTGGCTGGAGTTCTTCAGGGAAGTATTCTCGGACCTATTTTGTTCACTGTATACACTACAGACTTTTTCCATTCAGCTCCTTAAATCACAATCTTCAGGTATGCAGACTGGACATAGCTATATGTCTTTCTCCACATTCTGACCCAATTCAATCAACTCGCATCTTATAACATCTAAATTTTCTTGAAAAATGCTTTCATAGGTGAAAAAATAAAAGTTAATGTCCAAAATTGCCAAAAATATAACCTTTACTCTCCAACATGCCACCAGTATGATACCAAGGACTCTACATTGACAAACGACTGAAATTCACATATACGTCTCAGACGACAAGAACTCAAACAATGTTAATATCCACTTTACAAGACTCCTTGATAGATGATTTAAACTGACGTTAAACAACAAAAAATACTGATATATAAAGCGCTACTGAAACTGATTTTGATTAACGAACTCGGGAATTGTGGTCTACTGCCAAGCATTCTATCATCTATCGTCTCCAAACCTAACATCAAACATCTTGTGCTAATAGAATTATTCACTCAGATCTAAAAGTACCAGTGTACAGGATTCAATCTCGATCCTGATTCATTCTCGCCTTTTGTTTTCATTGTAATTCTCCCATAGGCCCAGCTATCATCTTCACATCTTCCTGATAATTCCACTCGTCGTCTGAGACGACGCGATTTACTGGGCAGTGGAGGTCAAGTAATTCATTCATTTAGAGAACCACCAATGAATGCTAACTTCTCTCATGTCAGAACAGTGATACTATTTTCTGTTGGGTAATTGCACCGTCAGTTGTAAATTCCAGTAAAGCACATAAATAAATAAATAATGAATAGATTCTATTTTGAGTACAAATTGAGGAAATTTTTATTGTTTGTCTTCTGGTTTCACAATTAAAAAAAAAAAACCTATTTTATATTCAGATCTTCTGATTGACGTATTTAACGTTTTGAGAGTAATACAAAGTTAACAAAGAGAAATCATCTCTTTATTCAATTATTTTATAATTTTGAAAATATTCATTATCTGCTATTCCTTCTTGATTCCAAATTTATTCATTTAAATTAATTATTCACTTATAAAAAGTGCATTAGGAGGAAGGAATGCCCAAGATTCGATGGTCAATGCATTTAGTGTTGGAAAATCGTCGAATCCGCCTAGCTTGGTATGAACAAAACTGGTCTACATATTTTTTCCATTTTCTCTTCCTTCAGAAAAGTCGTTAGATTTAGTGTTTATCAGCTGTTTTTTTTTCTTGACGTTTAATGCATTTGTCCAGGTTCGTTCATATTTTATATTTCATTGTTTCGAGTAGCGGAAATAGAATTTTTTTTCTTCTGATAACTTAAAATTTAGTTTTTATACTCTTCTCCTTAATGGAATTATATAATTTTGTTTCTTAATAGTGTTAGCATTGAGTGACCAGAATCATAATATAAGGAACATTTTTAGCATATATGGTCTGGCAGTTTTCTTTGCCACTGCCGAATAGTAAGAAAAACAATTCAATTTTTTCAATTCTGGCTGACTCTAGTTCGAGATGTAAGCAGCACATTCTGAGAATATAATTTTGAGAAACTTGTCAAAATATTTTATCAAACGGATTTGTTTTTAACAAACACTTTTCGGACATTGTTTGAAGTGGCACAATCCCAATGCTCTCACAGTCGAACCATTTTTCTAAATAAATACCTTTCCTTCTTCCCTGGGTTGGACGTGTTTTCTTGCTTGAAATTCTTTTCCTTTTTTTCTACAAATTTTGAGTTAATTTAAGTTTCCACTATTTTTTTTTTGGAGTAATTATGTTTTCTGTAGTCCAAATTGATGTAAATTCAGAGCTGCGCCTTCTGATGAAGCATATATTAGTGAACCAAGTAGAAACAATGTAAATTTATTTCAGGTTTTTTTCTTTGTTATATTTTGGATTAACGGGTACATAACATTAATTTAAAAGGATTTTTTTTGTGTGCAAAGGACAATCAAGGCAATGAGTTTATGTCTTCATTTCCAAATTGGTAGAAACGTATTTTTGCTCTATTGAATATACTTCTAGACTGAGTATCAGCTCATATTATGTGAATCTTGGGGAATGAGTAAGTAGATAAATTTGCCAAATTAGGCCACTCTCTCACCCCTTCTCTCCCCTGGTGTGCTTTGAGCATATGTCCATCAAGTTTTCAGACATGGATAGTTGTGAAGTTGTGAGCATTATCCCTATGGGTGGGATCAGTGGGTTTTTCAGCAGTCCTAAGATGCTGGATTGGAGTCCTAGAAAGGGCTAATAGTCACATGTTTCTGTGTTTTTCACGGGGCTTCTGGTTGGATTCTTTATTGGGTGTTGTTAGTTTGAGGAGACACGTTTTACGTACTGGGTTTCATGTCAGATCTCTTTTGTAGAGTTTGTGAGACGGAGGCGGAAACACTCATACATCTTAGGACAGATTGCTTAGATTGTGACGAAAATTAGGTTCTGGATCTTTCTCCGGGGATAGAGGATGTCTGTGGAGAAGTTTTAGGGCTATTTTCCTTTTGTAGTTATGGTCTGATTTGTTAGGATTCTTGTGAATCTTAGGTGGGTTAGACCTGGGTTTCAATTTTTGTTCTAGATCCCGCTTCTTATTGCTTTTCTTTGCGTTTAGTCCCTTCTCACAGACAAATAATAATAATAAAAATAATATAATTTCAATTCTTCCACATTTATAATTAAAAGTAATTCTTCGTTTCAAAGAAATCGCAGAAACTTTATAGCATTTCAGGAAATGATATAATTGGTTTCTTATTCATTGAAGATTTTTATCTTTTAATCCTTAACTTCCTTCTTTGTATGGTTCAATGCTTCTTCTTCTATTTGTACTTTTCCTGTTTTTGAAATCATTTTTTTTGTTTTAAATTTTAAGGAGAGGCAAACAAAACAAAATTGAAAATAAAACTTACCTCTTTTTTTCACTGATATTAATTTCATTCCATTCCTTTTCATTTACCCAATATATGACGTTCTAGTTTATTTATGGCAATATTTGCTGATTAATGTTTACAATTTTTTTACCATACTCTATTTTGTTTCTGTTATTCTCTATACATTTTTTTATTTTACCATTCTTATATTGTTTCATTTTTGGCTTCTTATAAAAAAATATATCATAGTTTGGGATTTATATTTCTTAAATTCTTTTTAAGGTAAAATAACTAATTTATATATTTAAATATTATTTGAGACTAGGTAAACTATTAAAAGTAAATTCTAATATACGTATATAAAAATTTTTCAGTTAATAAGGTAATAATAATAATCAAAATAATAATTAGATAATTAAAAAAATAGACAATATCGTATTATAATAAATATATAATAACAAGAATGGATCACACTGGTTGTTTTATATGTTATGTATTGTAAAGTGAAAACTCAACAAATTGGCTTCAATGTTAGTATATATATATATATATGTGTGTGTGTGCGTGTGTTTTTGTTAGTGCTTTAGCTCGTCTGTCTTTTCATTGGCGTTGTATGACTGGTGGGGGATAGAAATGGCCAACCATCATTGGCTATTCTCTATCGAGCCGACACGGAGCTTGCGCATTCTTAGTTAATCTTGCGCTCACTCAACCTCCCTAATCATCTTCTCATTCCCCTGTACGCCTCCACATGTTTCTAACAACATTAATTCCTAATTAACAATGAAGCAAATCCAATGCGTACGCCAAAAGCAAACTAAACTTTTAGCTTTTGGATTAAAAGAAAAAAAGAAGAAAAGCTTTGATGGAAATAAGTGTTAAATATCTTAAGAAAACTTAAGTTTTTATTAAACAATCTTAGGAATTTTTTTAGAAAAAACTGTTGAAATACATAAAATTCTTATTCTTTGAGCTTATAACAGAACAGTAATGGCGGAGATGAAACTGTTTAATGAACAATATTTTTATTTTAATAAAATGCATTTTGTTTAAAAAATATTTACAGTAAAGGAGAAATATATAAATGGTAGAATTTTTTTTCTTTATATATCATCAATTTCTTTTGAAGATGTACATTTTTGACGTACGACATGCTATATTATAGGTGTTTGTAGAACTTTGAAGAGATTATTTTCAAATAATTTTTTTTTTTTTTTTCAAGAATTAGAATTAACTGAAAAATGATATCATATAACCAATGAAACTGGGAATGGAGAGCATTCCTCAACCTGGACAAATTCTGAATCCCCCGTGAGCTTATAGGACTAATTTCAATCCAATATATTTATTGTTTTTAAACTTCCTTTTAGATCGTGCATTTCCTTCACTTACGAAATTAGGCAATATATTATAATAATTACTTATATGATGTCTGTTATCATTCATTTAAGTGATATATGAGGGAAGGTACCAGGCAGCCTCTTGTCGAGGTACAATCCAAGGTACCACACATGGGACGGCTGAAGGAATAGAAGAATTATATAAATAGATAGAACTGAGGTTCTAAAGAATATGGATAGCAACATCATCAGCAAAGGTGTACATTGAGGTAGAAGATATGAAGCAAAGTCGGATATATTGAATGAATAAAGCAGTGGAGCTAAGACACTTCCTTATGGCATACCAGCAAAAATAGGCTTTAAGAGGAATTGCAAGTGCCTTCAATTACTTAGAAGAATCGTTCGGAAAGATAGGCGTTGAGAATAATATAGTAAGTGTAGGGTGGAATTCGCTTGAGTTTCAATAGATGATCTTCATGATCGAAGATCTGTGAAATATCTAAGAATACTCCAGTGCAAAAAAACTGTTGTAAGTTCAAGGAAAGTAGCGGTGGTATCTAATGAGCCTGCTGTATTGTGAAATGGCAACTCCGGAAACCAAACTGTTTGGTTTTATTTTAAAAGCGTCCACAATTTCTAGAAATACGAGAAAGAAGGAGTCTCTCAAATATTTTCTCTCTTTAAAATGGGAAGTAGGTTAATAGGAGATAGGAAGGAAGGCTGAAGATGTGGACTTTTGATATCATTTTAATATTAGAGAATTTCCAAAGAAACGGGTGATAAGTAGTTTGTTGTATGAATTATATATGGTAGTGAGGAATGTTATTGCTTTTTCAGGTAGTTGATGAGGAAATTGGCTGTTATTAGATCATATCCGGGGCTATTTTTCTTAGGAAGAGTGTTAATGGTCTGTTTGATTAAAGTGGGGGTAATTGCTCTAGGAGGAAGAGAAAGGATGAAGGTAGGTCTAACTCTGTGTTAACTTCTGCAGTTATATTATTCAGTGCACAATGGGCCAAGATGAGGTCTAAAGTGCTAAACCTTGTTTTGGAAGCCCCGAGTTTCTAGTTTCTAACTGCTGTAGTTGTTGTAAGTATTAATGTCTGAGAATGGGAGAATACAGAGGAAAGGTGAACTGAAATATTTCAGCTTTTTTCTTGGTCTGATTTGATCCAAGTGTCGTCAGTAGTACGGAGAAGCGTGGAGGTATGTTTAAATTTTATGATTCGCCTAGTAGCCTTCCAAAGTGAGTTGTCGTCCAATGATCATAGTTTGTAGGTTCATCATACTGATGATTACGGTATTTATGGAGTTCGTTTTCAAGTTTTCTTGCCGGTTGATTAAATTGTTGTTTATGAGACATATATTGCAACATGACCTAGCTCATCTTTCTAAATCATGTCATGACGTGGATTGTATGCTATTAGATCACTTCGTCTGTCTTCACTTGCCTCATACTTTGATGAATAGCAGTTTTGAAATTGTAAACAGTATCGTCTAGTTGTTAAGTATGGTATTTTGAGAGATATTTTGAAATCAATTTTGTGTTCGAATAAGTCATTAAAGTATCGGTCTGTCGATTAGTGTTGATTTGAGCGCCTTTAACATTAATAAGAAAGGCGACTTTACTGAATTGGCTTCTTCTTCTTTTTTTTTTTTTTAGTTTTCCACGAAAGTTAGCAATGAATTTATTTAAACTTGTTATACCAACTACTCCATAAACGACGTAACTTTTGTTTTTGAAAAATATTTCCGAGCTGTAGATTTTAGGGGTTTCTGGTGGGGAAAGGACTGGAAGTTCACGCTTCCCTAATGTTAGGTTATCTGTAAATAAAAATCTATTCCATCTAGTCCATAAAGGTGATAGGAGAGATAGTTAAAGTGATAGGAGAGGTAGAAAAAGTCGTTGTTTATTGTGAAGTGTTAGTTTTAATCGGTGGTCGAAGAGCTTGTATCTTTTGTTTAATTCGATACGAGTCCATGGCATGAGGGTTCATGTATGGTCGGTTACATGACGGTTAGGAATAGAAGAGTTATTTATGCAGATATTTGGAAGAGTTGTTCGTTTCAATGAAAGACTATGCACCTCGATTTATGTGGGCTGATTTTTATTTGCCATTTTGGCAGCCAAAGTTCTAAATAACTTAGGATTGATTGTAGAGAGAGAGAATAGAGAATGAGTGTTCAGTATATATCTGCTGTGTTATCAGCAAAGCTAAGGCAGAAAGATATGATGAAGGCAAGTCGGATGTGTAGATTGAATAAAACAGTGGAGCTAAGATACGTCCTTGTGGTACTCCACACGTTTTTTTGTTTAGATTCTCACAGCTGTATATGTAAAGTTGAACACAGTTAAATGTAGTAAAAATTCCTAGCTTGAAGGAAATTTGTAATAAAAACTATGGAAATTGGAGTTAGAGAAAGTGATATGAGTGTTTCACACCAGATTTTTTTTTTTTTTAATTATAATTTGAAATTCTTCAAATTTGGCGTTTTTACTGTAGCTTAAATGGTTCTTACATAATCGGAAATTTATCTTATTTTTTGTCAAATTGATTTAAATAATTATAAATTTTCATGAAAGATTAATTAAACACATTTCTCAAATGTTTCAATCTGAAAAGTATTGTTGAAAAAAAAAAATAAAAAAAAACAGGTGGAATAGATTGTTTACTGGCTTAGTGAAAAATTTGTTTTAGGAGGGTGACAGAATGTGTAGAAAGGGATGGATCTATAGCATTAGGGGATGGAAAACCAATCTACAGAAGGGATGAGACGATATGTGGTCGTGTTTGTAGGCAACGTGCCGGTAGAGAACTGTCAGTATTATAAGGGCAAAATAATTTGTGCAATAGTTAGTTCATGTGAGAAGTAAAGAGCCGCAGGCTAGTGCGTGTGTGTGTGTGTTTGTGTGTTTTGTATATTAGCAGCAGCACACAGCCCAGTACACAAACTGGTACATCAAACTGGTAACACTAATATTAGTAGCAGTGTAGTATACACTTTAGCGACTACGACGACGACCAGTAAAACTCTCTCACTCTCTCTGTCTGTCTGCCAATTATCTACATACAAAGATAATGGCCCATTACAAACTGTCTCTGTCTGGCAGACTCGTACTGTGCTTCCACTAATTTATATTAAATGATCGATGTTTGTAACCCTTTGAGGCCTGTGTTACTAACCCTCCCTAATGAGCTACATACGCCCTCTGCCTTAGGCCAACCCCGAAATTCTATACAATATAACAATAATTTTATATGTTATCAGCATGATATCGGTGAAATTAGGGCCATATATAGAATTAAAGGCTAAAGTACTAGTATAGTTCTAACCTAGTATTTTGGTAAAAATTAGGTTTTAATTTTATTTACTGGACTGATTCTCGAAGGCTCTGGTTGACAAGAGATTGCACTATACAAATTAAGTCTGGTTTTTATTAAAAATTTGATGTGAAACACTAAGAAGACTGACTTTCACTTACGGTAATTATTTCACTTCTAATTGATAAATTGTCCTCAATTTTATGATATTTTATGATATTTTATGTTTGATTGCATTCAATTGTACTTTAGGGATTGTGTTGCTATTGGAGATTATACTTGTTGGTTTTCAGGATATAATTACTACTGAAAATGAGTACATTGTATAAGACCACTTCTGACAGCTCCCAGCAAAACATATAACATCATTTTCCATTAAAAGTGATAGGATTATATTTTCAAAAAAAAAAAATCGTTCGAGTAGTCGAAACATTTTCGGAGAACTCAGACACTATCTATTAATCACATTTCCAATTAACCGATTTTTCTTGGCACTTGTAATTCTACAATGAATATCATAATATTATTGAAACGTAAATTACACGGAACTAGTACGAGCTCCTTCGTATATTAGAGGAACGTTGAAGCACCACCAGAATCCTGTAAGAATCAATTTTCCATTTACGCATTACTGACTGTGTGTGTGTGTGTGTGTGTGTGTCTGTGAACTGGCTGAACTGTGATGTATACGACTGCATCTGGACTAACTTTTCATTTTTGACCTGATATTTATTCTAAATTGCCGCATAACAATAGAGTGATGAATTACAATAGAGTTAGCCAAGTGCTTTGTCTTTCACTACCTGTTCCTTGTATCCTTTTTGCCAGCCAATGTACAAATTTCCTCTGACTGATTTTTCAAAAATATATTTAAAGTATTAACCCTCCTGGTTCTTGCTTCCATCACATTTTCACTGTAGGAGTTCACGCTTCCATCAATTGTCATTTTTAGCTTATATTCTCCCGGTCATAAATCACAATATTCAAATCAATTAAATTCATAAAAAATCCAAGTTTGAAAGAAATTTGTCAAATAGAAATAGTAGTAAGGAAAACGTCCTGTAACTCACAACTATTTTGTTTGTTACTAATAACCTATAAAAGTTAGTATATAAGGTTTGTTCGTGCAGCAGTCTCAAACCGTCAGGAGCATGCGCACCGAGAGTATGCTGTTTACGCAGCGATTTCTCAAACTCAAACGGTTTCCAACTCAGTGTAATGTGTTCGTGCTGTTTACTAAACCGTTTGGAAACTATTATAGCAGTCAGAGCTCAAAGCGCCAACCGAATTCAAATTGGCAGTCAGACGCATGCGCAAAGCTGTTTTAAGGCATTAAATTATTTCTTATTCTACTTCTCCGACTGTATTACTTTCCATTTTTGTTGTTGTTTTTTTTTTTGACAACCTGTGTTTGTGGATACAACCACTTAGAATAATTTGCGGTTCTGTACTATCTCAGACAGTCTTTTAAAAGTATACAAATAGATATCTCGTACATTTATGCCGTACTCTGTCTAGTTATTTATTTGCTATATCCTAACCATTTTTAATGAAACTGTTTTCTTACAGGTGTATGAGCTAATTTATTACAGATTTATGAGCTAATAACTGTATAACTAACCTTTCATTATTTTCTCCTGAATGCTTTAAAATTATCACGGTACAATACTGATCATAAAGCGTTCTCACAGGTTAAGTTTCCAACAGTTTCAAACAGAGCATGGTGGAGCATGCGCAGTGAAACTAAGTTTGCATATACCGTCAGCGACTATCACAAACTCACTGCATGAACAAACCTATAGTAATTAATTTCTATAATAGTTGCATGAGCAAAGGTTTTTTTAAACGTATCTTTTGCGTACTGATTATAAGACATTATTAGAAAAATTTCATTACAAAAAGTAGTACGTCTCTGAAGCTGATCTAAAAATAAAAATTTGTTGGTTCTGAATAAAAAAAACAATATTATGACTATAAACAACCATTTACGTCTTATATTATCAAAAACAGTAGCCAATATTATTTGGAAATTATCAGGTATCCAATTATAGTTAATTTATTATTATTATTATTATTTTTTTTAATTAATTGTCACAGTTTTTTTTTTGGAATATATTCTCCCTTAAAAAAAAGCTTTCTGGCATTATTATGTTATAACGAGTCAGTCTCACTATATTATTCCTTTCTTCTTTAGAGAAAGGACCAAAAAAAAAAACAAATACTTTTTTTGTTCACTTTTTAATAACAAGGTTATAGTATACAAAAAAAAAAAAGAAAAAGAAAATGAAGTGAGAGAAAATGATGGGAACTGATGAAAGTGGATACTGTTTTGAAAGAACCCACAGTCCAGGTCGACCTCTTACCAGACCACAGGTCACCCCTTATCTAATACAGTCCAATATACACATACACACACCACACACATAGGCGCGCGCGCAATAACCAGATATCTCGGACCTGTGAGTATTATACTGTTACTGTTAACAGCATATAACTCAAGCAAGCTGCAATGCCGACATACCTTTTTCTCTCCCGTATAAAACCCAATTAGGCCTCTACTCTTTCCTTCATCATTATAAAACAAGAATCCCACCTTTTCCTTTATTATAATTTAATTATCAATTTTCCACCATGGTAAAAGCATTAGTTTAGAAAGAAGAGCGGAGGAGGAGAGAAGAGAATACAACAGCCGCCTGTTCTCCTAAACCCGCCTTCCTATTAGTCATTTGAGAATTTGCACATTAAGGCCATTATAATTAAAGGGTTCATTAGTGTGGGAGGTTGCAAATTGATCTAATTGTTTATCCGTTACTTCATTCTCTGCTCCATTTCTCTACTTAAAGTTTCTCTACCCAAGACACATCTCGTAGAAAAGGAGAGTTTTCTTGCCTTTTATATCAGTAATTGCTATTTTAATTTTCTCAACTTTCTTATTTGTTTTTTTTTTAAGATAAAAGTAAGAAATGAAATAAATTTACATTCATAGATTTAAAGTTTTCAATTTTTACTCCTAAATATTGTTCAATAGGGCTTTTACGTGATATAGAGAAATATTCGGTAGAATTTCCATACCATTTTAAGAATTTAGCATTAAGAATTGAATTGAAACCATTCGTGCCGAAACACATTTGTATTTTTTTCTCTACTTTGTTCAATAATTAACAGAAATTCTTCCTATATTTCTATTTGATTATCGAGAATAATATACTTTTCATGATTCACTTTACACAATTCATATTTAAACATAATTAAAGGAGTATATAGAGTGATCGAGGGAAGAGTGATATTGATAGCCAGTTTGCTGATATGAGCCGTCTGACTGGTTCTTGTTCTACTAATCAAATAGATAGTGATGGCTAGAGCTTGATGAACATTCTGGATGTGTAAAAGTGACTTTGCCAGACAATTGAGTGTTGTGTTGTGGACTCACATTAAGCTCTTTGAACGCTTGACTGTCTGTTTTCTGTTTTGGTAGCTTGTTTAGATTTTATCTTTTAGGTTTCCACGGTCATTTTCATGAAAAACACTCAAATTTTTCTAGCTATCTTAGTTTCCGAGAAAAAGTCGTTTATCCATATACCTTGGGACACCCTGTATATTCGCACAAAAAAATGGAGGTGTAAGTAATATACATATGTAATCCGAATCATTAAAGATTCATAGGATCCAAAGAGCGGTAAAGCAGACATTAAATGAATCAAAGTTAGTTACTTCCCACCTGGGCCTGATTAGGAAGAGAGAGTTCGATTCATTCAAATAGAGCGACAGCAGGACAGTTTTTGAAACAGTTTACAACAGTGCAACCTGTCAGCAACCTATATACTATCTTATTACTCAACCAGTCTGTCTCTTTATATATATCTCTCGCTATCTAACTTCTATTTTACTGTAAATTTCTGGCAGTTTGTGTGTTCTATTTATTATACTGGGTTCAGCATATCATCTAGTTTATTTCTATTTCCCTATATTCATTGTCTGTAATTCTTTTTCACTTCTTCTCAAAACCATCATACATGCAATAGAGTTTGAATTTTCGGCGATTTTTAGTTTGTGAATTTTGAGTTTTCCGCGATTCACTATACAAAGAGAAATTTCTGAAAACCTTTTTTTAAAGTCATTTTAAGATCGTATTTCCCACAAGAATATCATTTATTCAAAAAATATGATAGATCGATATTTCTGTGATTTTTATCCGGCGCAGCATGCATATTATTGTTGTTTCTGACCGATTCCAGATTCTCATCCATCGTTAGAGTAAGGTTTTAAATCAAATTAATTAAATCAACCGCCAATACTTCCGCTTACAGCTTGTGAGAAAAAGTAAAAACAACCTAAACTTAATATAAAGTTACATTATATAAAACTAAAATGCGAAATTTTCAACATTAAATAAATCAAAGCATTAATCTTAGCATACTGAGAAATGATAGTTTTTATTATGTATTATATTTCAATGAAAGCAAATATAATTTCATCCAGGCCAGGGCCTTGAAGTGCGGCCAGCCAGGAAGATTTACTTTGTTAAGATGAAGAAGGTAGTATTAGGCTTTCAAAGCTTATTACAGAGCTTGATCACAGTCCGCTGGTCAGCACTGATCCCCTTCTGTTGGAATCTTCCACAAAGCTTGTTGAATCGATATACAACTGGCTACTACTCTAATTTATACTAGCCTGTTCTTTTATAAATTGCCCACACTCTTTTAACTTCAATCCTCATAGATGGAGCACAGTTTTATCATGCTTAATATTTATTGAAATTTTCCATCTGTGTTTTTATCCGTCATAACATCATATTTCTTTTTCTTGGTTTTGTACAGCTGATGCAGAGAGTTTAGTTAACCTAAAGTATCTGTCACAAACCATATTGATTAGTTTGTATGATATGAAAAAACAGTGTGATATTAGATAGAATGCGAAGTTAAAGTAAATCATTGGGATCACTTAAGAAGAATAAATCACGTAAAACGTTTTAGATTTAGATGGATTTAGATAAGATTTTGACCGAAACGTTCATGTCAGATGCGGTACCTAAATAGAAAAAAAAAAAGGGTTAAAAACATTATTTTCGCAATGAACAGGACTTCAAAACATGTATTTCCTACGAAAATTCGATTTCGAAAATGTGAAAGGGTCGCAATATTTTATATGCAAATAAGATAAAGTAATAAAATAAAATTTAAAAAAACTGTAATTAGCGTAAAATGAGCATATAGTTAGATGATTGTTTTTAACGTTTATTTAATAATAATTCGGGATGTAATGAAGATCGCCTCCACGTGGTACACCCTTGGAAACGCGAAATGATCTTCGAATGGGTAGACAAGACTCAAAGCCGTGGTGAAGGCACCATGT
Source organism: Triatoma infestans (assembly GCA_011037195.1). Classification (NCBI taxonomy): domain Eukaryota; kingdom Metazoa; phylum Arthropoda; class Insecta; order Hemiptera; family Reduviidae; genus Triatoma; species Triatoma infestans. The sequence continues at coordinate 16,822 of JAAEAF010007828.1, forward strand.
CCCCTAAGTAACCCCAAAATCAAAGCCCCTGGTCCTCCAGGTTGGGAGTTGTTTCGTCGGGCCAGCTCCCCGACAAACAGAAAAGGAATTAATGCTAAAATACCGAATAAAGGAAAATCTGGACAGATCAAACAGTTAAGACATTTGCTACGGAAAAGGACTTGCTAGCCTGGTCGTTGGAACGTAAAGGGTGCCTCAACAAAATGGTGCCCGTTAGTTGAGGAAATTAAAATTCATAATAAGAATGTGACAATTTTGTCAGAAACCAAGAAGAAAAGAAAAGGAACGGAGTTCGTCGATGATTTTGTGCACATTTGGAGCGGCGTGGATAGATGTTTATGCGCAAAAGTAGGGGCTTTCAGTGCTGATATAAAAGAGGCTTAAGGAAAATATCACAGGTTGAAATTGTGTGAATGAGAGAATAGTTACTGTGGATCTGACGGTATATGCGAGAAAAATGGTGGTTGTCTTAGTATACGCTCCCACTAACGATATCCGATCCAATAAAGAAGAAAAAGAAGAGTTTTGGGAATTGCTAGAGGAGGTAATAGAGTAAATCTCACAGAGAAAAGAAATATTTTTGTTAGGAGATATGAATGCTCGTGTGGGAAAAGAGTAGAAACTCCAGATCCATAGGACGGATATGGTGAGGAAGAGGTAAATTGGAACGGAGAGAGATTAAGACTGCTATATGTGATCAGTACAAGATGCAAGTGTTCAACACTTTTTTTGAGCACAAGAAAATACACCATTTTATATGGACACAATCTTCGAGAAATTTGAAATCCACTGTAGATTATATGGTGATAAGGTAAAAAGCTCAATAAAGGTACAAAACATGAGGGTATACAGATGTGCTGATTGCGGATCCGACCATTACCTGGTGAAAGCAAAATGTATTTGTCCTTGGAAAGTTATCCCCGCGGAACAGAAAGCCCCAGGGAGAAATGATAATGGAAGAATGGAGCGTAATTCCAGAATTAAGGTGGAACTGCTACAAGATGATAGTATTGGAAGGTTTTTCATGCGAAGGATGGAGGCAGAGATATGAATCTTATTCAGGTGAGGGCGGAAGAAATGTATGACTACATAATCCGGAAAGTAAAGAATATTGGAGTGGAACTGCTTGGTGAACGGAAAGTGATTTCTCAGAATTATACTTACTTGGAGGAAATAAAAGAGAAAAGTCAAGAGAAAAGACTAGCTTTACATGAAGCTGAAAAGCTACGTAACCAAATAATCAGATCTGCAAAAAGCACAGGATGGGAAAAAACTTGTTCTAATATCACCGCCAAATTTAGGTTATCAACGGTCCAAGAAAGCATGGTCAGTACTTAAGGAAATGAGAAAAGAGGGAAAATTCGAAGCTATAATTTGATTAGGATTGATACTGAGGAATGGGTGAAACATTATCAAAAAGTGGTGCAAATATGTACTGACTGGAGGTCAATTTCAAAAAATCAGAATACCTGTCTGTAAGAAGTGATCATGGATACCTCCTGGTAAACGGAGAGATAATTAACTGGATTCTTTCAAGTATTTAGGGCCGATTATTGAAAGGTATGGTTCCTCAAATTAAGAAATAAACCGAAGGATCAGCAATGCAAAGACATCTATTGGGAAGCTGACTTCGATTTTGTGGCGCAGCAATATTCTGGACCACACGAAAAAGATAATTTATAACAGAATTGTGGAAAGTATATTGCTATATGGAGCAGAAACATGGATTCTACCTGAAGCTTATGGGCGCAGGCTCTTTGCAACTGAAGTGGATTTTTTTTTGGAGGAGATCTGCTAGAGTTTCGAAATTGTAAAGGAGAAGGAATGAAGAAATAAGGGAAATTAAGCGATTAAAGCACAATATTCATAAGCGAATAGAGGAGAGAAAGTTGTGCTGGTTTGGACACTTATTTAGGATGGAAGTTGAAAGACAGGAGCGGAAGCTGATGATGGAATGGGAAATGGACCGCAGGAGAAAGAAAGGGCGGCCCAGGAAAACTTGGTTACATCTCCTGAGGGAGTCTTTCAGTGGAAATAGACGCCGTGCAGAGGATTCAATTGAGAGAGAGAGAGAGTTGAAGTGAAAAACTGAAGGACATATTTGGTTGAGGAAAGCCTCAGTATTGAGGAAACTCCTTCAAAAAAAAAAAAAAAAATTAATTATAATTGTATTACATTCAGATGTCAAAAAAAAGATGACTAAAAGGAAGAGAGAAAAATATGGGCCTCAGTCTCTAGTGATGAGTTGTTGTTGATGATGAATAGATATGGAAGAAGAGGCGTGACTCTGCTGGTGCAGCAATAGACCTATTATCACGTCAGCCTGTCCAATTAGTCGGACCGAAGCTAACCTTCTGTAAATATAATTACATCCACAGGCTGACTGACTGTATTCTATCTGTTCAATGACTTGCCTAACTCCCACATACTTCTCCTCCCCCCTCCCCAATCTTCACCAAGTAGTGTTACCTTCCTTACAGTGTTACAATACTCTTGTACCTCTTGACTCTATGGTAACATCCACTAATATGCATAAACTTTCACATTTATTTATCTCTTCTACATCTCTTTTCTTTTCTTTTTATGCTGCAAATGTAGTTTACATTTTGCATATTTCACGTAATTTGCCGAAAATTCTCCTTGAAAAGTTTTTTAAAAAAAAATCTGGTGTGAAACACTCACACGACTTTCTCTTAGTGCGAAATGGCAAATTTTCTTCACACTTACAATTCTTATTAGTATTTACAACTGTCGGCATTTGCTGGAAATATTTGCAACTTATATAATTCTAATTAATATATTTAGTTGAACAGAAATAACACATTAGAGGAATAACTCCACACCTCTCCACCAAAAGTGCCATTAAATGAATTTTCCCGTAGAAATGTGGCAAATAAAAGTTGTAGCTCTCTTGATACGTGAACTTAACATTTATTGGAATATGTGTGGATGGGTACGCAATGCATCAGTATAAAATCTGGTATTTTATCCGTCGTAGCATATATATTCATTATGTTCCTGACCGGTTTCGAATTTTTTCATCCATCGTCAGAGCAAATTCACCAAGTTCGTGTAGAGAGGTTCAACTTTAACGTAATGTTTCTGTTACGCTCATCCTTGTTGGTTTGTTCAACAACAACAACAACAAATGTTTGAACAAACATGGAAATCCGTGCTAAGACGGATAAAATACCAAATGTTAACATTTATTGTTTAAAAAAAAAAAAAATCGTAACAGAAAATTGAAAACTACTTTCAGTAAAGCTTACTTCCGGCCATCCGATTTTCTTCAAACTTGGGATTTCGACAACATATTTAAGATCTAATTTAAAAAAAAAATTGTTGGAGCCATTTTCGAAAAAAAATCACCAAAAATTGAGTATAAAAACATTCAATAAAATGGCACTTCTAGTGAATGTGCAGAATCACGAAAGATTTTGCCCGAAATCTTCTTGTCTGATGCGGTGGTAGTACCTAAACGAAATACCAAGTTTGAGGTTCCTGCAATTTTTCAGTTTTGAGATATTCTGTTCACACACACACCCACACACACACACACATATATATATATATATATATAGTCCATTTTTTTGGACTCAGGGAACCTCAAAACGTTTATTTCCGGTGAAAACTCAATTTCAAAAAATCTCGCACGATCACAGTACTTCCTCCTACTATTATTAGTAACAGAAAGTAATAACGGAATGTTGGCATTTTATTATAATTTTTATTTGCTGAAACTCATTAATTTATACAAATATTACTTTGAGTAAATATATTCAGCGGAATCTGATATTCAGGGATTAGAAACTGCAGATGATATCCAAGCTATGCAGCTTTTATTGTTTATTTCATATTGATATCGATAGGTTTAAGTTCCACCATTTCGCAACATCTAAATCTTTGTCTGTTGTACCAACTTCAAATTATCATGAACCCTGCTGCTTCACTTAAAAAAAATGAGCTTACTTGTTAATCTAGTACAGTGTCTGTCAGCCTTCCGGCCGCCCATTAGAGATGAGCGATTTTAGCTTTCATGGTGGGCGATGGGAGTTTACTGTTATTTCCACATATATCTAATATATTGCTAATCGTACTTCGCCAGAATGATATTCAATATATATTCCTGAATTTTATCTCTTAGCTTTGAATTTAGTTAATAATACATAGGACAAGTTCTGTAAAGTTTTGGAAACTGAAAGTCAATGTTTTCTGTAATAAAAGGATGAGCTGCATGAGGAAGAGTCCCTGTTATGAGATAAGAAATGGCTATTTGATTTAGGTATTAGTTGGTGTTACTGGCCACATCAATGATCAAAATTTGAAACTGTAGGGCAAGAATATAGTGTTTCTTAGCTAGGCAAATTACATTATGCAATCAATATTAAATAAAACTGCTCATCTCCCACTTTGAAAACGGGGATTTAAGTCAGTTACTATATTTAAAAGAACATAGTGAATCTGTTGATGATAATGGCAAATTTACAGAATACACTGAGTGAAAATTAATAAATTAATTGCAAGAGTTGTTTAACAGACGCCGAAAAAGAAGATGGCATACTTGCATTTATAAATGGTTTTATGTGGTTGATGAATTAAGAAGAAGACTTTGGTTAACTAATATATTAATAAGTAGTGACAGACTGCCTGGACTTTACAATAAAGAAATGTTTAAGGTAGAGTGGTCAGAGTAATGACACCTAGCGATTGGATATATTGAACTGAATTCTCAACTGTCTTTTCTATGGATTGTCCGTCGCTATATTTATACAGTTTCTCCCACTCCAGTCCGAGAGAGTGATTTTGGGTTTTGTTTCTCCTTTACTCTCTTTGCTGTTACAGATTTAACTCTAAACATTAAAAACTTAGCAAAAGCTAAGTAATTTCATAAGTCTGTTAAAGTACTTAATTTTTATCTTATCTTTATACGAAACCGTTTTATTTAAAAATGATAAAATTGTCTATATTATTGTATTATATTATAAATCATTTTATGCGCAGCTGTTAAATTTATCCATATTAGCATATTTTAAAAGGGCTGAAAAAAGGATTAAACTAAAAAAATGAAAAAAAAATTGACGCATGAACTATAAAAGGTTACAGTTTACCCCCCTCGTCTAGACAGTTATGCCACACCGTTTGTCAAGTCATATTTGCAGATATGCGATTGCTCGTAACCGGCCAATAACCAAAAAATGTTACTGAGAGCATAGATTACCGTTTTCTTTTTGACAGTTGAATAAATCTTAATTTTTACAGAAAAGACATTTCATTATCCTTGCGAGCTTGATATGTATTCGAACTTGTTTATTTAATTGTGAATACATTATTGTGTTCAAATATGGAGATTTTAGAATCGGTACATGTGAACGGGTAATATATTGCAGAACTTTCAAATTTGATGCCTATAAGTGTTTCGGTGTTTTTTTTTTAATGATAGTTAAATGCAAATCGTTGCCCACAACAAATTTACTAGAATCCATATTATTTCAATTATAAATTATTTAGCCCTCGCGCGTTGGTGCGGAATTCAGGGTGAGAGCAAAGACACTCTTTGAACCCTGCACCGTGACAAAAAGTAGCGAAGACTAGAATTAAATGGCGGCTGCGGGAATCGCGGTGTGTTTACTATATACCCATCGTCTGGTAAGCCTTGGCCCTTAATAGTCTGTGGCGACAAAGATAGGCGTTCTGGCCTTCAGTTAAAATTCGGCCAACCGGAACTCCGCATTACCGGATTAGTTTTTCTACAATTGTGAAAGTCTAACTTTTATTGGGTACATTTCGGTAATTATAAAGATTCATTCATTTTTTTTTATTGTAATCATTTTTTCATAATGACTGACTATACGCAATCTTGGGCTTCACCAATCCTACCTTTAAAATGCTATTTTAGTTGACTATATAATTCAACGACCCCAAGGCAATAGGACAACTAAACATGGTGCCCAAATTCCAGATTTGAACAGAGAAAGTTATCTAAGAATTTTCTATGGAAAGGTTCTTGACCGTAATCCATCCTTCCTAGAGATACATTTTCAAGTGAATTCTCTAACAAGTTGATCCATTTTTGTCGAATTTTATTAAAATTATAAAATAAATATCAATAATATTGGAGTTAATCACAAGATTTAGCTTAATTTCCCTTGATGATGTTTTGTCTTAATTAATTAATATTTGAAGAAGTTAATTTAATTACTCAGTGGAAACTATTAAATTAGTTAATTATATAACATCAGAGAAATCTGATCTATTCTGATATCTAAAGGGTATGGATTACAATTAATTGGTCCCATTTGAAAAGAAGGATTCTTTTTAACGTAAAAAGAATAAAGAAAGTAAAGGCGAATTGAGATGTTAAAAGAGAAGTTGAAAGAGGCGCTATATAAGAATGGGGAAGGTGGCCATTTTGAGGAAACGAACTAACCCACCACCAAGAAAGGGCTCATTGTAAGGAGAGTTAGAGGATTCCCTTCTGGATGAGTAAAGACTTTATGTTAAACCCTCCAATGCACCCACTTCTTCTCCTCCTCCTCCTTGTTCTACTTCTACTTCTTCTTCTAAAATCTTTTCTAGTGAAAAATAAGAAAGGGGAGCATTAACGGGATCATTAGCAGAGGTTTGTAGTTGTGGGGGGAAGGGCAGTAACACAATTACTTGTATCCCCATCCATTTCATTGGAGGCGGCATGGCAAATGCGGCCGTCTTACTAGTATTGCAAGCAACGACCACCGAGGGGAGTTTTGGGTTATATTTTTTTTTCACTCTGTTCCTTCGTCTCCAGCTTGGGACTTTCTTATTTGCCAAGCGATCGTTAGCCACCCCAAAGGCAACAGTGAGCGGTGTCTCGTATCTCCTCCCTCACTTACACTGCTGTACGATATCTTCTTCCATCTGCTTAACCCTGCAGACAAAGAAAAAAAAAAAGAATGTATATACAACTTTGTTACAGAGTTGAAACTTGGCTCCTTTATACGAAAACTATGAACTTTTGCCAACTTTTCATATAAATCATTTGATGTTAATGTTCTTTTTAATTAAAATTTGAATTTAACACTTTTTACCAAATTATACGGTGAACTTTTTGTAATAACAATAGTAATATTAATATTTATTTATATACATAAAGTCAATAAGATCTCCAGCAGCAAGAGCAGCGTCACTGTTTTCACAAGACGTACACAAATAATTTGGCATCCCCAATAAGGCTAGGAAAATACTATCATTCCGCCTAGAACCGGTGATGAGAACATTGGGAATGTGTTTGGATGGAAAACTTCTCTGGAGATCACATTTGAAAACCTTGTTGCTAAATTTGAACAAAATCTTAATTTTTTGAGGCTTATAAATCATAAAAAGTATGGAGCAAATATAAAAACATCACTTATGATATATGGTCAATTGATTCTCTCCAAGATTGATTACGGCTGCTTCCTTTATGGGGATTCTGCTCTTACACACCACCAAAAGATCAATCGCATCCAATACAAAGCTATTTGTTGCGGTGGTTGGTTCCGCAGTGCTGGAAAGCATCAGAGACATTTCCGTGGTAGCCTGCTTCATTTTGTGGTCATCGACCGGTTTCGGGCGTTCGCCCATCTTCAGGATGCGTTTTTTAGACAGTGTGACAACACAGACTCGCACAGAGCAAAGTTAGTTTCAGTCTCAGTTATGTAACTAACTTTGCTCGCGAGTTGTTGTCACACTGTCTAAAAAACGCGTCCTGAAGATGGGCGAACGCCCGAAACCGGTCTATGACCACAAAATGAAGCAGGCTACCACGGAAAATGTCTCTGATACAAAGCTATTTGTACATGTCTGGGTGCTCTCAAATCTACCTCTATAAACGCGTTGTTGACGGAGGTGAAGGAGCTCCCTTGAAACTAAGAAGTAATCTTTTAGCCTCTCAATATGTTGCCGATAGACTACTCGTATTTTTGATAAATCACTTAGTTATAGAAAAAATAAGCAGACTTGCCCCTCAAATACTTACAGGATCCTATTGGCATAACCAAAGAACTCCAATTCTGTACACTATCGCAATCACGTTGTCCCTCCATCGAACTATACCTTCCTACATTTTGTTTTGACTTGGAATGTTCTTTCGGTATACCAGAATACATTTCTACAAATTTCTATCTATTCAATAAAAATATCTCTGCAAAGGCCAACAATGAATTCTTATCCATGAAACTACTGCGTAAATTTCCTGATGCTTACTTCTTATTTACCGATGGATCTAAGTCATCCGAGGGCGTTGGATGCTCTATCTTTGATCGCCAAACCAACTACGCTCACTGTATAAATTAAATAATAGTTCCTCAATTTTTACTGCAGAATTAACGGCCATAAATAAATGCACGGGTTTTGTATCCTCGTTAAAAGCACCAGCAGTGGTAATTCTTTCGGATAGGAAAAGCGCACTCACTAAATTAAAATACCCAGGGCATAACGCTGCCTTCATTATCCTAGAAACAATATATCGTTTAAAAAGTGCGGTTCGAAATGGCAAAAAATTGTACGTTTAATATGGATCAAGGGCCACTCAGGAATACCGGGCAATGAAACAGCAGATAAGACAGCAAAAGAGGCAATAAACAAATCTTCAGGCTCATACTGCTGAAAAGTTAACGTCCTCTGATATAAGGAATTATGCCAAACACGTATATTATAGAGAACGGTCGTTAGAATATGAGAGATCAAAAACCTTCAGAGGTAAATTTTACACCACCTTACAGCCAACTATACCGAAAAGACCATCATGGTTCCTTAACCATAACGAAAGTAGACGGTTTCTCACTACAATGGTCAAACTACGGTTCAATTATAACTTTTCCCCTTACTCTTTATCCCGAATAGGTATACGGCAACTTCTACCTTCTGTCCATACCCACTGGAAACGATCTGACAACCATCTGATCCTTGATTGCGTTAGTTATCAGAAAGATAGGGAAATATTATGGAACGTTATTATAAAAACAAAATGTACACTACCAGCCAACCTACATAGTTTCTTATCAAACCCAAATGAGGAATTATATTTAGCTATTTACAACTTTATCAGAATCAATAACATTTTACTCTAAAATAAACATATAAATAATCTATACTATAACAGTCATTAAAATAATCAATATAAAAAAAAAATTACCAAAACCAATCAGAGATAACAATAACAATCATCTTCCTCAAAAATGAGAACATCTCTGGCTAATCTGCTTAGGCAGGAAGCCAAAAAAAAAAAAGTCAATACGATGACATTTTAAATTCAGAATTAAAAAAAAACGGTCGAAATATTTCGTAGAACACTTTCATGGCTCTCAAAATTACCGAGTTCTTTAAACCTTTGTTGTGGCTTGGTCCGCAGAGCTGGAAAACATCAGAGATTTCCGTTGTAGCCTACTTCATGTTGTGGCCATCGATCGTTTTCGGGTGTTCGCCGCCCATCATCATGATATCTTGATAAACAGTGTGATAACACAGACTGACACTGAACAAAATTGTTTGCATAGAATATTACTGTTACAGAGAGTGTGTGTGTAAAACTGATTTTGCTCTGTGCAAGTCTGTGTTTTCACACTATTTATCAAAAAAAACACTATCTATAAAAAAATCCGTTCTGGCGAACGCCCGAAACCATCGAAGAAAAATCTTTAAAAAAAATTAAATATATAAAAATATAAAACTAAGAGAATCTAAACAAAATACCTAATTGAAGGAAGCCTCATCTTCCAGCTCCTCACGAACTCCGCTAGAATGTCGTATAATATAGGGAATGGATTAACTCAGTGGTAGCGTGCTGGACATCCAAACGAAGGTTCCAGATTCGAGTCCAGCAGTGCTGCCCTTAGATTTTCTCTTCCTAGAAGCCTCTACAGCTCCCTGCCCTGTGATCGGGCTGTATTATTTTAGCGGGAGAACACTGTCCGAAAGCCTGCTGTGCAATGAGAGAAAGCTAGTGTACAATTGAACTTTCAGATCGCAGTGAACTATCTCCTAAATGAATCTGATCTTACCGTGTGCACTTTAGAACAAAATGCAACGTTACCTCTTCCCAGAGCTTTAAATGAATTTTCCCAGAAGAATGTTTCAAAGAAAGGTTGTAGTTCTGTATATATGTATGTAATTGGTATACCAAGTTTAAAGAAAATCTTTGGAACTGTTTTTGTCGAAAAACAAGTATTCACAGGAAATCATCGACTTTTTTTTCTATTTGGAAATACTAGGGCAAGGTGAAAAGTTCTCGGCCTAGCCCATAGATGTCACTGCTACAAATGAAATTACTGTTTTGTTATGTTAGCCCATTTGTTGCAAAAGTAAATACCAAATGTGAATTTGATCAGACAAATAGTTCGTTTTATGTGGATGTTTTAAAGTAAACGTTTTGGATGGTTTATCACCAACAAAAATTCATACGAAGTTGGTGAAAGTGTATAAGGAGTCTGCATCTCCGTTATCAATAAATAGTAATAAAATGGGCAGCTGAGATTAAACGTGGTCGTACATTGCCAACCAACATGGTGTACTTTCCGAAAAACTGCAAGTACCGAAGAAAATATCGAGAAGATACACAGTATGGTTCTAGATGATGGCGATTAAAAGTGTATGAGATAGCTAAGGCCTAGGCATCTCAGAAGGAAGAATATGGCACATTTTACACGAAGAACTCAGTTTGAGAAAGCTTAGTGCAAAATGGATGCCATATTTGTTAAATGCTGATCACAAGCAAATGAGGAATCGAGTTTCTCAGCAATGTTTTAACGTTTTAAGCAGAATCCAACCAAATTTTCTGGGCCGATTTGTTACGATGGATGAAACGTGGGTTCACCACTACTTTACACCTGAGTCAAAACAACAGTTCAAGCAGTGGGTAGAAGCCGATGGCTCTGCACCGATGAAAGCAAAGTTAAATTGCATCGGTTAGAAACGTTTATAGCTAGTGATTTTTTGGGATTCCAAAGGGATTCTTTTAATTGAATACCTGTCAAAGGGTCAAACAATTAATGGGGAATACTACGCGTATCTTCTTGACCAGCTAGATGAAAAAATTAGGGAGAAAAGGCCTGGTTTGCAAAAGGAAAAATCCTCTTTCACCAGCAAGATGCTTCCGCCAACAAAGGCGCTTTGGCAATGGGAAAATTGAAGGATTTGAAGTATGAATTATTGGAACAACCTCCGCATTCGCAAAAATTTGGCTCCCTCTGATTTTCATATATTACTAAACCTTAAGAAATTTGTGGCTGGAAAACGTTTTGGGACAAATGAAGAGGTGATAGCAGCGGTAAATGGATATTTAGAAGACTTTCCAGAATCGCACTTCAGAGACGGAATCCAGTTATTGGAGAAACGTTGGACAAAATGTATTAATTTAAAGGGAGACTACATTGAGAAATAAATGCATTTTTTTAAATTAAATTAAAAAAAAACACATTTTCACTACTAGGCCGAGTACTTTTCACCTTGTCCTCGTAGAAGATTTAAAACGGAAGTTTTGTTTTCCTTAAAAGTAATAGATTTTGTACACAGTTCAATAAACATTTGAATGATTGTAAGAATTTTAATTTATTTATACAATACAATAGCAGCGGGGAGAGATTAGTAAGCAGATAAATGTAATTACAAGAAGACATTATGTTAGACCGGTCATGAAACTAAGATAGATATAGTGTGCCATAATCAAGAGAGAGTAGAGTGAGAGAGTGAGAGAGAGAGAGTGATAATGTTTAATCATAATTACAGTTGAGCTGGTTTGTCACTTAACTCTAACTCAATCTAACCTGGTTAGTTAACCTGCCAGTCAGTTCCGGTCTAGCTAATACTTGCCCACTACACACACCACTTTACTTATACCGTCCTCTATACTATCGCATCCCTTCCCCTTCTTATGGTAACATTTAATTATTTCTTTCCTTTTTAAACAATTTAAAGTTTTATCTAATTTTTATTTCTAAAACAAATTGATTTCTGAAATTCAATTATTTCAAAAATAATGTTTTAAAACACACACTCACACCCACACACACGATTTTCTGCGATTGTTATCAATTTCCTATAAATTTCCAATATTTAGAAAACATTTAGATGGGCTACCATTGAAAATAAATAACGGTTGGGGAGGGGAAGCCTTGCCTTCCGCTAACATACCTCAGCACAACTTGTAAAGTCTAATATTTAATCGTAACTTATAGGTCATCCAGAACTTTCTTGAAATCAGGTTTTTTAAGTCTAAATTTTTGAAGCCTATTCTATATAGTCGCACTTCCCAGGTAACTGAATTTCTTAGGATTTAGATATTCTGGTAATGGGATGATATTAATATTATTTAGGTGATAGAATCATACTTTATTCTGAAATAGGATTTTAAAGGAAAACTTTTTTCTTTCATTTTTCACTCTTTATTATTTGAAATTTACTACTAAATTTTACAATAAATAAATAAGCTAATATGATAATTGTATGGGATTTGATATATCAAGGGCCCGCTAGATGTCACCACTAATGGTACAGTAGGTTGAAGGTTAGTCTAATAAGAAGATGAAGGAAGTTCTGTGTTTTTAACTCGTATGTTGACAATTACGAGGTGTTGTCCTTAATTTATAAAATATTGTGTTTATTGGAATACTTATTGTCCGAATTAGTATTTGCATTTGCATTTATTTAAAGTTGTTTCATTAAAAAAAATAAGATAATCACGGCTTTATTTATTTCAAATCATTTAAATCCCACAATTGCAATGACTTGAGTGACTTATTCGTAGTCGTCCAATGATGACTACTACTAGCTATTTCAGAGGTCACGAGGCCAATGGCGCTTTAACCGGGAAGGTATGTCAAATAAAAGTGATAATTTATTTGTGCAGATTAGTACAAAGTTTAAAGAAAAACATGGAGCTTTTTTCGAGGAAATGGCGAAAACCTACAGCACCTTAAAGGAAAACATAACTCCAACCCTTTTCCCAAAATTCCCTTTAAATGAAGTTTCCCGGAAAAATGTTTCAAATAAAAGTCGTACCTATGTTTAACATCAGACACATTTTCTCTGATAGCCTGTTTTTTTTTTTGAGGTCATCGACCGCTTTCGGACATCCAGACCGCCATCATCAGGATTGTTTTCTTTAAACAGTGTAATAACATAGACTTGCACAGAGCAAATATAGTTGATAAACTGGATTTTAAAAGTGTTTTTGATGTGACCTAACTAGGTTAAGAGGGGTATTGCTACCTGAATGGGATAACACATGTTTCGGTTCTTTAAATGGAAACATCAACGAGTGGGGATGTGTAACTTAAAACTATATTTTTTGAAGGAGATTTTACTTTGATAATTATTTATCCATACCATCTTATTATTTTTATTATTAATTTATAACAGAGCGAAATAACACGAAATTTATCAGCCGTGGGCCACTGTGGAATAGTTACTGTTAAGAAATGATAAAATTTGAGCTGAATGATCGTAAGATGGTATAGATACATAACTATGTTGAGCAAGTAATCTATATAAGCAAATTAATTTGATAATTATGCATTCCATTCCACATTTCACCTTTCATAATTTACATACACCATCCACACACGCATGTATACTTAAATATGGGTTCTTTTTTTTTACAGGCCTAAATATAACGAATCTAAACGAGCTTAAATACAGACTTTTATAGATATATCACTGAAAAAATTATACAAGTATATTATCTGAGCTTAATGTAACGTACAAATCCACATGAACATTTTATTTTTCTTGACTTTCATGCATTAGTCACACATATACAAACTTAAAAGCTGTTTTGATTCCATAGCAATATATATTTAATGTTTAAAGAAAATCGTTGGAGCCATTTTTCGAGAAAATTGCAAAAAAAAAAAAAAGAAGTGAAAAATCCATTTAGTAAAGAAGTGTTAGTTTTTCTTTAAGGAATTTTTGACCCAAAATTTACTGTTCAATCTCCCATGGTAATACCCCAAAAGGAATTCCATTATTTGAATTTTTAGCGATATTTTGTTTTTGAATTATGCCATTCATAATACATACATATGTACATAATACATAATACACCTACATGCACAAACCGTTTTCTAAAAATTCGACTTTTCTGACTTAGGGGACGGACTTTAAAGCTTTGTATTTCGGAAACAATGTATTTCCGATTAAAAACTCGATATCGTAAATTTGAGACGATCATAATAACTTACTCTAGTAAAAATTTAGTGGGAAAAAAATAAAAAAAATCAACTTTAATAATTATAATAACAGTTAAAATCAGTTAAAACTAATAAAATAGAAATCAAATAAAATTATGTAATTAAATGAAGAACCTAGTAGTTAAGGTCTATTAGTTGAGTTAATGTAGCAGACCCAGGGTGTTATAGTGAGTGTGTTTGTGTTTATAGTGTGGGGATACTAGCGGGGGGTGGAGAGGTGGCGAAAGTGTGAGTAGGGTAGTATTATTGTTGTCATACTGTTTAGTTGTTGTTGTGTGAGGGTGTTGTTTGTATGTATATACTTTGTTACAAACATTATCTGCTCAACACTTCCCCCTTCTATCTTTATTTCTAATTCCCACATAAATAAATGATAGTTGTTTAACCAAATAATATCCTTTCCCAGTTGTAAGTAATTGAATGACTACCATGTGTAAAAAAGTCTCCTGGGATATGGGCAACATGGCTCTTTGACACTTGTACATCTTATATATACTATTTGTTTTATTTAACACTCCCATTTACAAATATAATTCATCAAACCAGTTTATTACTTCCATTTTATCACCCTATTTCTCTCTCTCTCTCCCTCCCTTTCTCTCATGAATTAAATAATTATATTTCAATGAAAATTTGATTTCTTTCATCTGTTGGCGCGAACTAGGTGATATAAAAAAAGTTATAATTTTCTCCATCTGTCCTCTCCCTTCCTCTTTTTTCAAATATCCTGCCGGTGTTCCTGCGTAAAGCCTGGTCAACACGTACCATTTTAATTGAAGATTTAAGACGATAGGTAAATTTGAGGACGTTTTATTTGAACTACTTGAACTGAATGAGGATAGACGAAAGCTTTTTCATATTTTGCGATTTTCTCTCTAAAAATATTGACGGATTTCATTAAACTCGGTACACTAAACTATAAATGCAGAGACTTATCACTTTTTTGCTGTTTGATAGCAAAACTTATCCATACTTACGGCAAAATAAATCAAAATACTATAGTGACCGTAGTAATAATAAAAAAATATTGAGTATATTGCAGTGTTATTTAAAAAAAAATGCCAGCAAGTAGATCCTCTAGGTATTAAGAATACAGCCCCCCCTCCCACCAATAAACGTTCTAAAAAAATTAATCAGCTTCAAATGAGAAAACCATTTTTTTGGGTCTCAATTTCTTTTTAGCAGCCATTTTTTTTTGGCCCATCGAGATCGTTAAATACTCATTTTTATTTTCTCTTACTCCTAGTAAAAAATGGTCTCTGTGTGTGCGCGCGAACAGCATAGCCTAAAAAACGAAAAATCGCAGAAATAATCTAACTTGATAATTCCGTTCAGGAACCGACAGGTAAGTTAATGTCAACATTTTTCAACCGGAAGTACCACTTTACTGAATAAGTTTTCACTTTTTAGCGATTTTCTCAAAAATAGCTCCGATGATTTTTTTTAAACTTTATATATCTACTAGACATGCAAGCATCACAACTTTTATTTGAAACATTTCTCCGGAAAAATTCATTTAAGGATACTTTTAAGGTGGGGTAAGATTTTCCTCTAAAGTGCTATTTCAGTTTATTACAAAATACTATCATCTAAATAATATTAATTAGAATAAAATATAATTTTTAAATTCCGAGTTTGAAAAAAATTGGTTTTTACTGAAAAGTATTTGACAGTTGTTTGCTATTTTATAAAACGGCTCCAAAAAATTTTTTTTAAACTAATATTATGTGAACTTTAGTGAAATAAAATTTTGTGAAAATTGTGTTTAACATCAATTTTATTTTTTTTCCATTAATATAAACGGCCAAATACAAAATGGCGGACTTACATTGCATCTTGCAGTTTTACATTATTATTATTATTATTAGACCTTCTTTTTTAATAATGCAATTAAATTTCTGCGTTTTTTCTTTATATCTCACATATTTGTTATAAAACAGTAAATATTATGTTAGAAATATCTTGATTTTTGCATTAAACAAATAAAAAATTTTTGACAATTCGATCATTTATAAAATATCTACGGAGGGAAAATTGTAAAAAAAAATTCTAAATGTTTTTTTCCTAAAAATAATTAGCCAATCACAGTGTAGATGTGAAGGTTTACCACCACGCCCACAATTGACACGCCCACATTTGACACCTTTAAATTGAGGAAATCTCAAAAAACTGAAAAAACATTCAGTAAAGTGACCATTCAGATAGTCCGAATTTTACCAACACCTTATAGCCAGGTTCTTTGGTGGAAATTAAATCTAAATATCAAGTATGAACTTTCTTCGTTTTTTTTTCTTTTTGAGTTATGCTGAGACACACACACACCAAGCAGGAACGAGCCACGCCCATTCTCTGCCAAGGTATAAGGGAGCAAACCACTGATGCGGTCTCATCCCGAAAATTCAAGTGTTTTTCATGCAAGTGGCCGCGGAAACATAAAGGATCATATTACCATACATTTATTAGCATTTCCATGAACACTAGTAGATATGTGGTTGGTCCGCAATGCGGGATAATATCTATAATTTTATCCGTCTCTAGCATGCTTCATTTGGTTGGTTCTGCCTGGTTTCGGATTCTCATCCTATCGACAGAGAAAGGTGTAGATTTGTTTGTCAATTTGTGTAGAGAGTTGACCTCATCTTAAAATTTCTGTCATCCACCATACAATCGTCACAGAAAGACAATCAAATCGTGTAGAGTGTTGACTTCAACTTTATGTTTTGTGTCAGCCACCATACAATCGTCAGAGAAAGACAATCAAATCGTGTAGAGTGTTGACTTCAACTTTATGTTTTGCGTCATCCACCATACAATCGTCACAGAAAGACAATCAAATCGTGTAGAGTGTTGACTTCAACTTTATGTTTTGTGTCAGCCACCACCATAGAGAAAGAATCAATCGTGTAGAGTGTTGACTATCACAATTTTATGTTTTGCGTCAGCCACCATACAATCGTCAGAGACAATCAAATCGTGTAGAGTGTTGACTTCAACTTTATGTTTTGCGTAATCCACCATATAATCGTCACAGAAAGACAATCAAATCGTGTAGAGTGTTGACTTCAACTTTATGTTTTGCGTAATCCACCATATAATCGTCACAGAAAGACAATCAAATCGTGTAGAGTGTTGACTTCAACTTTATGTTTTGTGTCAGCCACCATACAATCATCAGAGAAAGATAATCAAATCGTGTAGAGACTTGACTTCAACTTTATGTTTTGTGTCAGCCACCATACAATCGTCAGAGAAAGACAATCAAATCGTGTAGAGAGTTGACTTCAACTTTATGTTTTGTGTCACCCACCACACAATCAAGAGAGAAAGGCAATAAAATTGAATTCAACTTTATGTTGAACCCAAACTCTCTAACCAAATTGATATCCTTACTCAGACGATGGTTAGGAATCCGAAACCGGCCGGAACCAATCAAATGAAACATGCTACGTCTGATAAGATTACTGCAATTCATACATAAATTCTATTAAATTTAGAAAACTTTCTAAACTATAATAATATGTTGACAGACTTGACTCATCAGTTTGCCAATTTATTTTTAAATTTTTATGCCTTAACAATTAAACATTTTTCTACTTTTACGGCCATGTGTTTTTATTTATGTACGAGAAGTTTGAAGAGAGCATTACTAATTAATAGTAGTAACGCGTGCTTGGCTTAAGGAATTAATGGACTGTGAACAGTCTTATGGATAGTTTTGGCCCACTGATTATTGTCATTGTATACGTAACGCATACATACGTCAGTCTGGGGCATCATTTCCCCTGAGGCTTCCTGCACACTACATCGTCACTTACCCTAAAATTTTTTCCCACACATTTATTCCCACTTTTTTTACTCGTGAAAAAAGAAATAGCACTGATTTTTGTGTACGTAATGAAATAAAATGAAATCATTTTCATGAAATTACTTAGACCAATTAATTATAAAATTTTATCGTATGTTAATTTTTGAGGGGAGGGGGATTTCTCCACTAAAAGTGGTTATGCAGCCCTACTCGGCTTTATCAGAGCATTTCTGTCGCGCACCATATTACATTTTTTCACTCTTCTCGATCCAAGGCGGCTTCTTCTGTCAATCCATATCCAGCTATGCTCTCGCTGACCTCATCCACCGATTTTCTTCTAGGTCTTCCCCTTTTTCTGTTCCCTTTTACCTCCAATTTTAAAACCTCTTTCGGCAATTTTCCATTTTCCATTCTTTTTACGTGGAGCCTCTGCTTCTAAATTGTCACGAAGAGGTTTTCCTTTATTCCAAAAATGTTTCTAATTTCAGAATTCTTCATTTTTTCTCTCTTCGATTTTTTAGCACACCGTCTCCAAAAATCCATTTCGGCTGCTAGCAAACATTTTAGGTTATCAATTTCATTAGGAAAATATTTTTCTAATTAGTATTCAGCACAAAGAAAGAAATAAGAAAAACTAAGATTACTTCTTAGATCGTTTTTTATCCATTAATATTTATTTGTTACTTACTAAATAGCGCAATTACTATATAGGTAGAATTCTTATAATCTTAACCTTTGGCGAATGGCTTCCATATTTTTTCATTTTTTTTTTTTGAAGCGGGGGAACAATGAACTGCGACCTTTTTTCCCGGTCTATTGTGCTATGCCCCCTGGATGCCGCAGGCTTGCCCACAGCACCCGAACAGATGTCCCAGCTGAACATCCTTTCTACAAAACCTCCATCAGTCTGATATCCCTAAGGAATCCCAGTATCCTGGCAGGCTCTAGAGAGGGTATATCCCCCTCCACCACCTGGTAGCTACCCAGGTTCTTGAACCTTATCTGAGTGGCAGCCTCGCAGTCTGTTAGGAGATGTAATGGAGTTTCCTCTAGCTCCCCACAGAATCTGCATGAGTGTCAATTTCCAAACCCAGCTTCACCAGGTGTCCTCTAAGTCGGCAATGCCCCGTGAGGAACCCATAAGAACGCGGAGTTTTTTCTTGCTCAATTCATGCAAGCCTCCGATCTCCGTCGGTTATAATTTCCCAAGCAGATCTTGGCCTGCCGCAAAGCGGGGAGGGAGTACTAGAGTTGAGATCTCCTCGTCTCCTCTTCCTTCCTAAGTTCCTCCTACAGAAACTGGTCGCTAACCCCACAAAAAGGTTCCGGCCCTAGAAGTGGGGTCGTAGTGCCTATCTTGGCCAGGGAGTCGGCCATCTCATTCCCTTCAATGCCAACATGCCCCGGCACCCACCAAAGCACAACTTTGTGCCGGGTTATTAAGTTTATCTAGGCATTCCTAGACCATTTTAGAGATGATAACTGATGCACTCAATGCTCTAATAGCTGCTTGACTATCGGAAAGGATAACAATCTTGTTAGTAAGTAACCAACTCTAAGGAATCATATCCCAAATGTCCAAGATCCATGATCCCTGTCTTCCCATGTCTCTTCTCGAAGACGTTCATAAGAATTATGTAAGTAACAAAATTCCATATTGTTACTTACATAATTAACATCTTGGGACAATATGTTATACAGACCATGAAATTACCATGTAGAAGCCCTTTGCATTCATCTGTAAAAGTTTGTTTTCGTAATTATCGATCTTTAGATCATTCATTTTAGAAATTCTGTTTCCCACTTACACTATAGGACAATACAGGATGATCTAACTTTGCAAAAAACAGGATTACAAGCTTTTATCAGTCGCATTGATAAGTCTGTTTTTTCTAGAAATTAAAATGTTTTGTTAAAATATCTAAGTTCCTTTTCTTTTTGAGGGTAAAGACAATTCTAAGGTATCATATCCCAAGTGTCCAAAATCCAAGATCCCTGTCCTCCCATGCCTCTTCTCGAAGACGTTCATTCCCTCAGTGACCCCCTCCATCATCCAAAGTTTTCCTTCCTTCCTTTTGCTTTCACTAGAGATAAAGTTCACCATCTTCTTAGGCCATCTCTCACCATCCTTCCGCATCAAATGGCCTTACCTTTTTTAATTTCCGCTTTTCCAAGTAATAAAAAAATGTTCTTTTGTATTATAACATGACTTCGTCTGCCGAAAATTAGAGCCCCTATAGCTTCTTCTCCAGAAATCCATTGTTAAGGCCAACAGCGAATCTTTCATTTCCTCAATTAGGTTCCTAGTTTCTGCACTGTAATACTTTCTAATAAAACGGGAAAGAGTCTTCTTTTTTTTAATCTCCGAATGATAGATTTACTCTAAAGTACCGAGTTTAAATAATTAATTGGATAGCTTGCCCTATTCTTCCCATTTTCTTTTGCACATGCAATTGCTGATAACCAGGCTCCTAGGTTCTTAAATTCGCTATACGAATGTAACTGCTAGCACCAACAATTAGGGACGGAGGAAAAGATCCGCCTTTCATCATGTACTATGTTTCGGACTTACTGACCACTAAGTCCTTCTGAATAAGTTTCGAACAGCTTTCTCATCATATTTGCTAGGTCTTCCACATCTCCAGCAATAATAACTCGACCGCCTCTAAACTGTAACGCACAAATAGGTTACTCTTTCACTCCTATTTGAGAACATTTTCTCTTCCATTTAGAGAAATCTATAACGATATTGAAGAGGACTTAGAGGACTTAGTCATTTTAAAATTAGGAACGATTCTGAAAGGCAATTTCCGAATCTGACCGAATGTCTCACATCCTTATACATATTGGACACTGCTTGAACAGAGCCTCCCAAAGTTTTACCCAAGTAACGGTATCGTATGCTTTTAGTAGATCTACGTATATATCCAAGGTACAACAGAATCAAATCTACAGGAAATGACTTGCGATTTTCAGAAAGGGATTAAGACGCTTTAGCTATCAATTTGTTTAACATTATTTGTAAAATTGGTCAAACTGTTTCAAATAAATTAATTTTAGGTAATATATGTGGCTGTTTAATGATTAATTAGAATACGTTGCAGGATATCATTTACCATTTAATACTTTAGAAACAGAGCTAATTTTCAGTTGTGGGTATTGGCTGTGAAGTTGCCTTTTATAAAAAAAAAACCTGTCTTTTTATGAAAGGGTTTCCAGTTCATACCGACCTTATAATTAGAAAACTTAATAACTATGATGACTAAACCAGCTTTAGCAACTTAACAGATAATTTACTCTCTGCAAATATTTCTAAGAATAATAAAAATTGATAAATTTTTGGTAGAGAAAATTAATTTTCACATTGTTCACGGGGGAGAAGTGAATTGAAAACGAAGGAATTGATATTATAATAGTGTAATGTTAGTAGAGGTAATGTTAGTGAGAGTGTTATGGCGCCAGCTGAAGTACCCTGCTAGTTCTGAAGTGTTTGAGACCACCAATTGTGACTTTATAGAAGAGTGGTACTAATGCATGCCTACATTGTGCTCATTCATAAACAATATGGAATCCCACACACTTCATGGCTCTAGTAAATCTTATTTTAAGAATGATGCAAGCTAAATATTCTTCCCTTTCTAATCTGAAATATATGTTCAATTCTGTTTTCCAAATGTACAATATTCTTTCATTATTTGCTCTCTGACTCTCTCTCCCTCTCCTCCAATGATTCTGCAAATTATACTTTATATATAGAAACAGATGTTGGTATGTTTGTACTAATTTCGATACGACTATTCAATGCGTTCACTTTTTTGGGGCAAATGTTTCAAATAAAAATTGTAATTTATATAAAAAAATGGACTTAACATTCCAAATATAAAGAAAATTATTGAAGCCTGTTCAAGAAAATCTCGTAAAACGGTGAATCCTTTTTAATGAAGTCAAAATTCTGGTTGACAGATTTTGCATGTAAATAATCTACAAGAATAACAAATTTCTACTTCCTGCGATTCTTGGGTTTTGAGATATTTTGTTCACACACACACACACATATTAAAGGCCAATCATTTTTTTTTTTTGCAATCACAAGACCTTTTTTAAGATTATGTGATTTTTATATGTATTTACGAGAAAACTTAATCCTATAATTTGACATGATTGCAACACTTTCTCTTATAGCTGTAATGGTATCAAGCCAGCAAATTCCACCACATAAAAGCTGGACTCAATAGTTCCAATTCCAGCCGCCGCAACTCTACCAACGTGTCTCCAAGCGCACTTCAACTACGCATTATCTCCTCTATGTCGCCTATTGTGCAATGGATTGACAATTTTCCCTCCTAGAGCTAGGAAAAACTGGGGTAAAAAGCTGGAAATCAGAAAGGCTTAGAGAAATCGTCAGATAAACTTTGTAGAGAAAAACAAGTCTCAAATCAATCCTGAAAGGTTCACCTAGTTAGCTACAATAGCCAATACACCGTTAGTAGAAACAAGAGTTATATCTAGACACCATCGATCTTCAAGCGACTTACATCGCTTAGCCAATTCTACTAACATCTTCACTCTTCGTTCGGTACTCTATCCTCTATACATATTCTCACTAGTAATGCTAAATATAATTATGAGTACAATGTCATTAGTGTGCTCTCACTGCTTCCACGGTAGACCGATCAGTTGTTTGGGTAATAAGCACCTCCAAAGCTTCCGCTATTCAGGAGTTCTTCTCTCAAAGAGAAGCTAACTGTTGACACATAGAATTCTAACACAAGTCTATCAGCTCACATCGCGATTTGAGGATCCAATCACGAGCCGACCAGCATAAACAGCCTACTATCCACCGTACTTACCATGTTTTATTCTTCTAAATAAAGTCCATAGTGTGTAAAATAAATACTTTATTTAATTTAATGTACTACAAGTCAAGTTTGTATTATCTAATTCTATTCCTTCCGGCTAATTCAAAAATCGCACTACATAACAGAGAGAATATTGCCCGATTCACATAACAGTAATGCAGATTTGAATAAGAAGATTATTAAAAACTGGGATATTTCCTTGTATTTGTTTTGAAAAAGCCGGGATGAATCGAAAAAAATTAAGATAACTAAATATAAATCTATTTTATATTAATATGAAAGTTTGTTCTAACAGATTCAAACCAGTTTCCAACCAGAAGAATTAGATGTGCTAACTAAATTCCAAACAAGTTTGAAATTAGTTTGTGACTCTGTCAGAGTTGTGCGGATATGCGCAATAAATTGAATGTAAAAAAGTTACCGACATACTTTGAAAAAAAAAAAGTTCAAACAAAATTCAGATTCAAATTAATCATACCTAAGTGTGTACTTGGATAAAAGACTCACGTGGAACTCATATACTAGACTAAAACGACACGAGCTTAACCTCGATACAGACTTCTTCTTAGACTACTAGACAAACGATCCAAACTCTCATTAGACAACAAAGTACTTAGTTACAAAACAATTTTACGACCAATTTGGACTTACGGGGGTTGAAGTCTGTTGAAGTCAACCAAGAGAACCAATTCAAAAAGAATCCAGTCCCCTGCAATCTAAAAATCCTCCGCAAAATCACCCAAGTCCCATATTACGTATCCAACCTGACCTTACACAGCGACCTACAAATCACTTTCATCACAGAAATGATATCTTCCCTTTACAAAAAATTCCATGAATCTCTTCTCCTTCATCCTAACCCTCTCGTCCTACAATTGACCTCTGCCCACATTCCAGGTAGTCCTCCCCGCCGACTGAAACCCTGTGGCCGCGAGACTTACTTTTCCATTAACAAACTACCTCAATAGACATTTAAGGGGCATTATTACTGATTAATGTTCCACACGTGTCTATATGTCCTTATTTTCTTGTAATAATTTTTGCTTATTGTATTATACCCAGTTGTAAATATCAAGTACAAACATTAACTGGTTATTGGGACAAGCCTATAAATATTCTCCATTTTCAAACGATTTTAATTATATATATTAAATATTGTATTTAGATAAAATATTTAAATTTTGCCTTTCAAAAAAAATCTGTTGGGTAACATTCACAATAGTTACACTACAGTTCATTTTCTTGAAATTTTCCAATTTTTTCTATAGTTTTATAATTTATAAGTGGATGTTAACATGTGTGAAGCTGATATAGGGTTGGTACGTATAACTGGTATGTCGTCTGCGTATGTACAAAGCAATGTGGAAGGATGTGAAGGTATGTCCGATTTGTATATTGTGAATAGAACGGAGCCAAGACAAAAGCCGTTTATGATAGAGATTTTGTTAGATCAAAATATCCATTTGCGAT
>JAAEAF010007829.1:0-46225 GCA_011037195.1 Triatoma infestans
TAATTGTCATTAATATAAATTGGGTAATATAAAATATTATTGAAATGACTTAGTCTCGGCTCACTCTACAAACCCACAACCGAAATTAATTTTTTAAGAAAATGTTGAATAAAATAATAGGCCTAAATTCTGTATTGTAGTTATCTAAAGATTAAAGAAAAATCATTGGAAATATTCTTGAGAAAAACTGAAATAGAGAAAAAAAAATCTGATGTGAAAAATTCACACAATTTTCTCTTAATGCATCAATGAAATTGGCAAACTTTTGTCAAAATTCCTTAACCAGAAGTATCACTTTACTGAACAGTTCTTTAGGTTTCAGAGATTTTCTCAAAAACGGCTTCAATAATTGTTCGGTCGCGGCGCCTTTGAGATTTAAATTTCATTCTGTTTCCTTATATTTCTACTTTTTTTATTACTCTGTTTATTGGTGTTTGCACTCTAATCCCCTGTTATTTTCAAAACATTTCCTTTTCTTCTTTCATCTTCCGCCTCGTTCTCACGCTTCCCCGCATTTTTTCCCTTTCTTTTTATCTTGGTGGTGGGATTGTCGGCTCTTTTATCTTTTGGAACTCGCGCGTTATTTTTCAGTTTCCCACACCCTTCAAACGTTCTTATTTCTCTAAAATTTCCTCACTTGCTTTGTTCTGCTGGTTGCGATATTCTCTTTTGTGCGTTCACGTCTCTACCGCCTTCTCGTAGTGCTTGTCGCTCTGAGTTATATTTCTTCTCGCCTTATACGCGCCTATTCACCCGGATAGTTTCCTTCATTTATTCATCGGTGAATAATAAGAAGCACTTCTCGCGCCATCACCGTCAAGAGGATACATCGTTCGCACCTTGCTGTACTCACAATCGTCTGGCAGTTCAACGGAGCGTCATCCGCTTCCACGGAGCTCTCCAACCCCCTTCCTTTCACCTGATATCCTTTCTTCGCCACGCACGCACACACACACACACACATACGCCACCTCTTCCTTTCTCAGTCCGCCATTCGTCTCATCAGCCCTTCATCTATTCATCACTCACCGTCACCAAAGGGTAAGTCTCGTTTTCATTGTTAACCATTATTATTCATTTTTTTTGTGTTTTTGCCACTACTCGCCATCTCGCTTTGGGTATCTGCCGCGCAGACATTTTGGTCCTACGGGCCGGATTAGTACCGGTTTTCTTGATTGTTTGTCGCCTATCATAGCCCCAGAAAAGCGTCTCCCCTCCGGAACGCCCCCTATTTCAGCAGCTGCCTTCGAACGCCAAAGTCGTCGAGCTAAGGCGTTTTTCCTCACTCAGATTGATGAAATACTAGTGCTACGAAAGGAAAGCGCCATCACGCCCGAGTTCGCACTTGTCCGCCAAGACCTCTTGGCAAAGGAATTCCAGTCTTTCCTCGAGTTTTTTGATCCGCTTGATCATGCGTTAAGCTTCCAGACGGCCTCTCCAAGGAGGCTTTCGAGGATAGATGCCAAGAGATTCGCCTTATTTATTTCCGCATCCAGCAAATCCTTGGCGAGGCCCGTCCTCAGGTACCAACCCCCTTCCTTACCCGCGCCTTCCCGCCATTCCCATTTCCACTTTTTCCGGCGACATTTGCGCCTGGGGTGCATTCAGGGATTTGTTCAAATCCCTAGTTATAGACCAATCCTCTCTGTCTGATGTGGAGCGACTCCACTATTTATTTGGATCTTTGGAGGCCCGGCCAGAGCCATCATCGCCAACATCCCACCGGAGGAGGGAAAGTTTCCTCACGCATGGGGCTTCCTCTGCAGGACCTATAATAACCGCCGGCGATCTGCCGAAACACTCCTGTCCCGGTTATTGGAAACCCCCTCGCGTGGTGCTCCGTTGTCCGCCAATAATTTTCTTTAAATTCACTAGATCGACTAGACCATATAATGAGGTATAATTTTTATTTGAATCATTTCTGACTAAAAATTCATTTAAGGAAGTTTTTGTAGGAGCGGCGAGGTTGGTTATGTTTTCCTCTAATGTGTTATTATATAATACTATCATTTAAATAATATTAATTAGAATTCAATACGTTGTTAAAATTCTGAGTTTGAAAAAAAAAAAGTTCCGCCCATCTTCGGATGCATTTTGTCAGACAGAGTGATAAGTGATAACACACAATTGCACAGAGCAAATTCAGCTTATACACTCAGTGTTATCACGAAAAATGTCTCTGAATTATTATTTACTTTTTTTAAAAAAAAACTAAACCCATAATGAAGAAATGACTGAGTCAGTGTGTAAACTGAATCTGCTCTGTGCAAGTCTGAGTTGTCACACTGTATGAAAAACGCATCCTGAAGATGGGCGAACGCCCGAAACCGGTCGATGACCACAAAATGAAGCAGGCTACCAAGGAAAATGTCTCTGATAATATTTGAACTTTAAAGGAAACCATAATAGTCGTTTTCGAGGAAGTTCGGTTTTTCCTTTTTGAGATATTTTGATCACGCTCTCTCATGCATACATCCAGACCATTCGGTAAACATGTTTTCCTTAATCCGGAAACCTCTCAACATATATTTCCGGTGAAACCTCAATTACAAAAATGTGACAAGATCACAAAATTTCTTCTTTTACCGACAGTAAGAGAAAAATTTGAAAATGCATCAAATTTGATACGATTATGTACTGATTAAAAACTGCTACCGATTCTTCAGGAAAACGTCGAACATTGAACATGTTTTATTGGTGCCTATAGTAAAAAGACAAATAGTGTTTTATCAATCCCTTAAAGAGGCTCTATGTGGGAAACATTTTCAATCCAATGAAGAAGTTAAAGATCAGGTGCAAAAGTGGCTATGAGATCACACCAAAGAATTTTATGCCAGAGGCATACACAAATTAGAAGAACGATGGGACAAGTGTATAAATGTTGCTGCGGATTACGTTTAAAAGTAGCTAAAGTTTTGTATTGATTAAATCGCTTTTGAGCTACAGCGATTTGACTCGTTACTTATTGAATGACCCTCATATTTTTAATTTCTCTCACTTTTTGCTATAGTACTAGAGACAGCTCTTATAACCTTTATTACTTTAGTTGGTAATTAGAACTAAGCGCTCTAATCCGAAAGAACTCCTTTTATGGTGTCATTTACCATATAAGCCTTTTAATCCCTTCTCCCCGTTAACATTCCACACGTCACCCTTACCATCCTCACCTGGGGTGAAGTTTTTGTAGGTCGTTCTTCGCTTTCGGTTTCACCGAATAGTTCCCAGCAATAAACATTTTCAATAGTTTTTTTATTACTCGATGGATATCCAGAAAAATACCAATTTTGACGTCTAGCATGATCTTGCCTTCCTCTTACAGCGGTAGAGAAATTAAAAAAATGGATAGCTTAGACTAGTTATATAATCACCAAAATGTTTATTAACTTTGTAAATTGAACAATTCTCTGCTGAATTTGGCATGCCACTTGGTAATGTTGAATAAATAAAAAAAAGATAACACGCTTCTATACTGTTTTCTTTATTACTTTTTGACAATTTTGATCAACCTTACAATTTATATCGCATTATTAGTTATGTCATATTATTAATGAATATCTTATAAATATATAGATAGTAGTACCTTCATTATGTTACACTTATATGCATTAAAGAAGGAAGCGTTACAACACTTACATTGTTATTACATTTTCCGGAAATTTCCAATTAAATATAGTATACTTTTTTATGAGTACATGAAGAATATGTAGTCATAAAAATAGTCTTTACTCGGTAATTCAGTGATCTTATTTGTCAGACCACTGACGAATACTAAATCAAATATCAAATTTTAAATTCTGGGTATTTTGGTAATCATCTGCATTAATCCGTACAAGCTGACCAATTATTATTAAATATCATTTCTTATAGCCAGAGGGCTTCAAAACATATACGAAAACTCAATTTAGAACGCCTTAAAGGATCGCAATTCTTTTTCTTATAACAGTAAAGTAAATGAAAGTAAGTAGAAGATGCAGTTTTAATTCATCAAAAACAAATCAAAATGATTACATACATCTAGTATTTTATCCATCATAACATGCATGTTCCTTTTATTTCTGACCGGTTTCGGATTTTCATCCATTGTTAGAGCAAAATTCACCAAGTTCGTGTAGAAATTTCACTTCAACGCAAAGTTTCCATTACATTCGACACTTGTTGGCTTGTTGATGCATGTATGTATGTATGTATGTGCGGGAGGTTATAAGGTTATGTAACTATGCGTGTGTGTTTATTGACAAAATGGAATTTATTATACATTACGATTAGACATTAGAAAATAGGTTATAATAAATAGCATGTTCTGAAGTTATTTTATAACTTAATTTTAATAGTGGTGTTAAGTATGCTCAGTATTTTATCAAGTCATTTTTATTATGGGGGCGATAAGAAAATGACTTGATAAAACCTTCGGCATACTTAACACCACTAATAAAATTTATTTATATAGAATACTTCATAACATGCTATTTATTATACACTCTTTTCTAATGTCTAATCATAATTTATAATAATTCTATTTTGTCATTAAACACACACTCACAGTAACCTAACCTTATAACCTCCCGCACCATAAAATCAACAAACCAACAAGTGTGAGTGTAAAAGAAGTAAACTCTCTACAAGAACTTGGTGAATTTGCTCTGTTTATTGTGCACCTGCTTCGGTGGATTACTTCACTCTTTGTACAGAACATTTCGTAATTATCGTCTATGCAATCATATACCTTCGCTTCTACTAAATTCAGTTTCTCACGCTTCTTAACATACAAACACTTTCTCACGCATCCCGTATCTTAAAATTTAGCTTCGACAAGCCTGCAGCATCTATGTTTCTCTTCATCTGATTCAAGATGAGAAATACGAATTTCATTTAGAATTTTATTGTTTTATACTTCCGCGTCAGCGCTATTTTTCTTTTAAATGTCTTCTTATCCACATCTATTTCAACTATCTTCGGGTGTATGAGTTCACCACTTGAATAGATATTATAATAATGTAAAACGTATTCTCTCTTATTGAACAAAAGATTAATTTTTCAGATTAGATCGCTCGAAGTAACAAGTGAGAGTCTGGCTATAATGGCAGCTACCCTAGCAAATTTTGGAGAAAATCCTTACACAAATGAGAAAATTATGAATCCATTGACTGTTAAAAGTGCTTTGAGCGCAATGCATAATTGGGGTTGTTACAATCTTTCTGGCTATGTGGCATTTCATGTAAATTATTTAAATATAATCACTAATATTTTTAAATTTTATTTTAATATACAGTGAAACTTCCATATAACTGTATTTCTAAGTAACAGATACCTTTTAATAAAGAACAAATATTGAAATCAAAAAAATCTCAGTGGTGGACATTTTCAAAAATGAATGCAAAACTGAAAACAGTGTAAACCTAAACGTCCATTTTAAAGCAAATAACAAAGAATATATTTAGTTGTTTTTAATTTCACAATTCCTTTAAAAGATAGCAAATTAAATTTGACTTTTGATATCTAGCGTTTTCGGTTTTATTTGATTTCTTTATTCCCGTAATTGCTTAGGTTCAAAAATATTTTATTATGTCTGCCTACTGAAGTGGAATTTTTGGTCTGTTGGAAAGGAGAGAATTATAAATTAAGAAAGTAACTTATATCGCCCTATAGTTAAATATGAATTTAACAAGTTTTTCTACTAAAGAATTAATATAGAGAGAATAAAGTGAGAAGTGAAAAATAAGGAAAAGAGTGAAGTGTCGGGAGCGGAGATGTAGATGGTGCTATCTACCCGTAGGCCCGTGATAGCATATATGTGCTCGTCTCGATTTCTCATGATTAAAAAATCCTGAGGTGGGGGGCAAGTTCCGCGCAGTTTGTTCCTTAAACACATGATTCACCACAGTGATATGATGTGATGCCTTCTCTTTTATCAGAGATTCTCTTCAAACCCTTCAGACAACTCCACCAATCGCTTATTCTACACTGGCATCCCACCATCCGCTTTACTAGTCATGTGTTTGAGGAACAAGCTAAGCTCAAAATTTCCCTACCTCTTACAGGATTTCCTATTTAAGATCAAAGTGAGCATAGATTGTCCTGTTGCGAGTCTACAGTTCACATCACCAGCCTACCCACCGCTCTCGCCATGTCTTTTTGTCTCATTCTAAATTCCTTCTTGTGTTATCTTAATATTAAAGTCATTTAGTTCGTAAAATAATAAGTTCAAATTAATTAATAATGCAGTACAAGTAATTTTCTCAGTTTATATTTTCTTCTTTCTGACTAATAAAAAATATCATTAAACCCTCTATCCCTCCATGACTCAAACATTGAAACGATCAATTTTGATAGTTATTGATATTTTTTATATAAACATAAGAAGAAACAAAAGATATTTTTATTGATTATAAAATAAAGATAATAATGATGAAAAATTAAAAATTTTAACTCCTGATTTGATCATAAAACATTGATTAAAGAACAAAAACTGTTTAAATTAAATTTTGAATCGCTTTTGTTATACATATCAAAATTGTTTCTTAACCAAAATAATAAAAAGATAATTAAAGCACTTTGTTTATCATGATTTTATATAATGAGAGCTTAGAATTTAATTGATGCAACTTCAAGTCTAATTTATGAATCACTTCAAGCAAACCTTCAGTTTATATACTTCATTGTATTTCTCTAATAAAAATTTGTTCGAATCCTGAATTCTTTATTTATACTTCTTTAACTATTTCTGAAGATAGATTTTTATTAGTTACAGTTTTGCATATCCCGAACGATTTCAGCCACATAGAGAAGTTTCACTGCATACCTAATTCATATAGCTAAATTTAAAAAGAAGTAACAATGAGATGTTTGTACAGCAATGGCCAGAGGAGTTTTTAAAGAAATAGAATTCTTTGTTATTCTACGTTTCGGGTACCATTGGTGCCCTTCTTTAGGAGCTCATAGCAACAAACAATTCTTTTTCTTAAAAAACTCCTCTGGCCCATTGCCATAAAAACATCTCATTGTAATTTTATGGCCTGACGATTTGAATACTATTTAAAAAAAAAAAATACTTTCACCTTACAGTTAGGTATGCCATGTAAACATAATGTATCCGGAGCACTAATGCTTATTGTACCTGGTTCATTAGGACTTGTATTGTATTCACCAAGATTAAATGAAGAACAAGTCAGTCAAAAGAATTTGGATTTTGCAATGGTAATACTATATCTGATTATTTATCACAATGACCATGTGTGCGTGCTTGTGTATGTAAAAAAACTGGATCAGTTAAAGAGATTGATTTGCCTTCGAATTCGTGGGATTTGAAAGTATTCAAGAAATTAGGATATAATTTTATTTCTTTCGGATTAATATTAAGAATTTCTTTCAGGAATTTCTTAAAAAATTCGATTTACATCCATATATAAAAACTGTAGAGCAAATAAGAAAACGATTTCCTACTAGAAAAATACCAGATGTACAATGTGAAAATTACTGCCCAATATTCACAGCAGTTTTTAACAATGATATGTTAAAAGTAATGAGGTAATATCTTTTGTTTGTGTAATATTTTTAATTTATACTTTAAATAATATTAATAATGTGATATTTCAGTTTAACTAATGCAAATAAAGAAATAATTTATGAAAAAGATTTAGAAGGAAGAACAGTTCTCCATTTGGCGGCAGCAAAAGGTCATAAAGATATTATAAAATTTATAACTCCCAGTTTCAGAAAATTGTGTTCAGTGAAGGATCGGTTAGTAAATGTTTCTTAATTTATTAAGAATTGAATATTCCAATAGCACGCTTTCTCACTTTTCACTCTGTTACGACCATCCATTTTTTTTTTTATCTTATTACTGCCGTCTCTGATTCGCGGACATAGACAGTAATAGATTCTATACATTAATAGCCGTTTAGCACAATCTTTTACAGCTAACAGAAGAACATACTATATTGAAGTTGTATCAAAAGAAAACCATGGGCTTTTCATAATGTTCTGCAAATAAAATAATTCAATTTTTTTTTAAAACCTGGTGAAACTATCATGCAAAAAGTAATTATCACAAAAATCGGCGGATTGGGCGTTTATTTCTTCAAACTATCTACATATTAATTTTAAAATATTCTTAGACTAAAGAAACTGAGAAGTTTCTAAATTATCATCAGAGATATTTTCCGTGATAGCCTGCTTCTTTTTGTGGTCGGCGAACGGTTTCGGGCGTTCGGCCATCATCAGGACACATTTGTCAGTCTGATAACACAGATTAGCACAGAGCAAATCTGTGTTATCATACTGTTGACAATGCGTCCTGATGATGGCCGAACGCCCGAAACCGGTCGATGACCACAAAAAGAAGCAGGCTATCAAGGAAAATATCTCTGATGCTTTCCAGCTTTACGGAACCAACCACAGCAAGTTTCTAAATTGTTTTTTTTTTCGCTTCTAGTATTTGGTGATTTCAGATAGAAAATTGCGTTTCTTTTCAGGTTTCCTCATATTGTGATTGCATATAACTATGATCTCTAGTTTCGCTTTTGTGCCCAGCTTCGGCACTTTCAGCATTTTTTTTTTTTTTTTTATAATTATTCTTTTAGTCTGCAATTTAAATTCTTTTTTACTTTGTGCCCTCTTTTTCCCTTCAGGACTAATAATGTATTCTCACAGCACATTCATATTAATTGAGAAAAACCTTTGTAATTATTGTTTAATTTGCTATTACTTTTGTAAGTATGTATTATCGAAAATGATGCTTTCTAAAAAAAGTTACTTATTTAATATTAAAGTTGCTTATTTTATTATTTTTACTTTATGTTGTGTAAGATCACCGAGTAAGCTCGGCAATAGGATTGTATAATTTTTAAAGCCAATAAAATCATTATTTTATATTAAAGTCTTTAATGTAAAATTATAAGGTTAATATTTAATTGTAAAATTAAGTAAGTAAAAGTTAGTTTATTAGTTTTATATTTCTCTCCTTAATTCTGCTTCACAAAAATCATACTTTAGATAAAATTGGAATTTGATTTTAAATTTATCTAAACAAAGAACGGAAGAATAAAATTAATAAAAACAAGCTGTTATTAATTTTTGTACTTTCTCTTCTTAAGAGGAAGTTTTTTTCTATCGTGTAAAATTGTTTGTAATTAAATTTTTATCAATATTTTTAGATTCGGTCGATTACCAAGAGATTACGTCAAAGTTTCAGATAAAAATTTTGCAGAGATTACGAATATTTTGAAATCCTGGGAAGAGATGGATGCCTCCTGTGAGTGACATGGAATGAAAAATTAAGATCATGTTTTAATAATGAAATATTTGCATCAAAAGGTGTGACAAAAAATATATATATAATATTATATAAAATATGCATAATTTTATTTATTTAAAAAATAAAAATCTGATGGTGGATGGTGGATCTAATCAGTGGCAGCCTGCTGGATTGGAAAGTGGAAGTCCCGGGTTTGACTTCAGGCAGCGTTATCCTTATGTTTTTTCCCACCTCATTAGCCCTCTGCTCATTATCTGCTGACAATGTTGTCTCTAAAAGTCTAAAAACCACAGATGTTGCTGCCCCCCCCCTTAAAAAAAGTCCGCATTCTCTTTTAGTATTTTTATATTATTTAGTTTAATAATACAAACAAATTTGCCATTGAGATTAAGTTGAAGCTTTGTGTACTTGTGATCAAGTGGTTTAAAAAATATATACGATGTTGGAACTGCTAATTCAAAAGGATGAAAACAATTGCTGGAACTTAAATATAATGCACTTCAACAGGTTTATTTTCAAATTTGTTATTAATAATCTGAAACTAACATCCAAGAAGTCTACACACAATTCACAAATAGTTCATAAATATCAACTTCCAAGAACTATGAACCGGCAGAAGGAATCTTCACGTTAACTCTACAAGTTAAAAAGTTCTCTACACGCCAGTTAACCAGCTAAAATGAATCAAGAGTTCTGACTAACCAACGCTATCAACGCCGCTCTTTGCTAGGCTTTTCTAAAGAACTCTTTACAAGCCTACTTTTCTTCCTAATAATCGCTAAAAAGTAATTGTGCAATAGTGAATGTTAAATTCATTTTTTATCAACAAGCATCACTATCATTTTCTCCCATTATTCAAAGAAGGCAAATTAAGGTTTAGTACATCTTGATTTTTCCAAAAATTGTGTTTCTGACGGAGCTGTAGGGATTAGGATTAACTTTAATCTAAGAGCTGCTCAAAACATATTTTATGGTTCCCTCAATAAGGACAATAAATTAATTGTGTGGAAAAAAATTCGAGTGAAGAAAATTAAAATGGAACTTGAGAATCACATCAAAAGAAAATGAAGTATTTCATACCAAATTAATAATTATTTGTTTTAAATGTATTTTCATTAAAATAACAAACTGTCCACTTATTTTAGATTCTAAAATGCCTTCGAAGACACTACATTTAATTGAAATCAAGAAATTAGTCTGTTTTGCTTAATTAAAACTTTGAACAGTTTATTTGAGTTACTATAAGTGAAATGTTAGAAACACTATGTTCCCTGTCATTTTTATGGATAAAACTGCGTCTTATCGTCTAAAAGGTTGATTTAGAAGTTATAATTTGACACCCTAAACTATCTATATGATAAAATTAAAATTAGGAATCATATAACTAGTGGCGATCGAAAACTAATGTTTGTCACTACCTAATGACCTATTATTTATGATTTTTAAGGGAGAAGAAATGGAAATTTCAAATTTCTTATACTATTTTATTACTATTAGAAAAATCTGAGCACTTTAACTTAGCTATACACCAAATTTCGTTACAGCATTGCATGTACTCTATCTATGAAGTTTAAAGGTTATCACCAACAAGTTAAAGAAAATCTATAGTCGTTTTCGAAAAAATCCCAAGTAACTCAAAACCTATTCTACAAAGTCGCATTTCCAGTTAAACGATTTTCTTCAAATTTGTATGTACATGATTATTATTATGTATATGTTAAAACCATACATCGTACTAACGTGATATTTTAGCGGAAAGCATTACGCTAACGTTCGCTCAGAACCTTCCAAAAAATCAATTTTCCCGTGAAAATGTTACAAATAAAAGTGATAGGTATTTATGTATGTAGATAGTATACGAAGTTTAAAGAAAATGGTTGGAGCCATTTTCGAGTAAATTATTATATGAATATATTGTTAAATTTTTCTACGCCTAACAGTAGGATTTTCTGATCTCGGCCATAAGTTTTAACCCAGTCACACAATTATAATCAGATTAGACGTATTAATTACAAATCCCTACCAAAAGGCCATACGCATAAGGGGACTGACACAGTGCATGCATTGATAGAAAGGAAAAGAAAACAAATGGATGCACAAACTATACTATGTGCACTATACTGATACTGAGACTCGCATCAATATTTCGTTAAGTGTTCAAAAAAATACAGTCTTTAATACAGAAGTGAATGACTTCAAGTCCTTATATCAATCATCCTTTTCTCCATTAACCTCCCGCATAGTTTGATGTGAATAAGCAACCACTCATGGTATCTAAAACGTGTCCACTTGTAAGTCACACAAGAAATATTGATGACATTGTACATCAAAAGCAATGATGTATATTTTACTGATGTACATTTTGCCGAAGAAATGAAAGAAAAAATAATATTGCATTCCCAAAACAGCCACATCCAGTTGGTGAAACATTGAAACCAATTTCAACTGTAAATACAATGATTTAATTAAATCATAATTTAATTTCCCTTATACCATTTTTACCTTCTGAGTGTCATCACTTCTAAAAGTCTTCCATGTCAAAAAAATGTTGTTGATTACCCAGTTGATGAAAACACGGCTAATATTGAAAATAATTCACCAGGTGAAATTAAAAATATAATATTGGTGCAATGTTATTGGTTAGTTAGTAGACAGTTATTTAACAATGTCATGAAAAATTTCAGATAAAAGTTATAAATTGATGTACTTTTCATATTTTTTTTAATTCTTTTTTTTTCAACTTAATATCAGTAAGAATGGTGTACAAATGTTACCAGTTAGAGGTAAAAAACATTATCCACTAAATAAGGCAAAATGCTATATAAATGTCTCATTGAAAGAACCTAGTTGAGTTTATCTGTTAATACCTTCCCATGGAACTGAAAGGATACATTAGAAAACAAAACTAATGCTTTTAACCAGTCAGACTGGTTGGCCAGGTATTGGGCAAGTTAGATATCAGCGCCCCACTCTTGATATTAGTTTTACAAACAGCCAATAGATAGGATTCTTGTTTTACTGATTATTTCCTTGCTTTTTTTTTATCACAATACTGTTGTTTTTAGTAAAACCATTTTAGTGAAACAGTAGTGATTAATGAATCAGTGGCGTCTGTAAAAATTGTGTGGTATGAATACAGACGTAACAAATTACGGATCAACAGGTAGTTCCTATACTGGTGTAACTGGTGGATTTGTCCCACCAATAACTGATAAAAGCAAGGTATGTATTTTTGTGTTTCTTATCTTTATTTAATTAAAAAAAAAAAGTGTAAAAGATAATACTCATTTTAACACTATCACATAATGGCTTACTATGACAATGTAGCTAATTGTATTAAAATAATTACTCCAAGTAATGTAAGATTTTTACCTAAAAGTATTATTATATATTAAAAATTACTAAAATATTAACGAGAATCAATGTTTTTAGTTTCAAGATGTTCCAAAAAATGTTGATTGCCACATTACAAAAGGTGGACTTAGTGCTATTTCTGCAGCTATATTTATTGTTGGTGAAATGGCAGGCAGTGGAATTTTGGCTTTACCCAGAGCTGTAGTTGATTCAGGTACTTTTTAAATTTAATATTATTCAATAAATGAATCGTTGTTTTAGAAACATTTTTTTGCAATAAAAGAAAACGAGATTTGGAAATCTTCACTAGTTTTTTACTATGAAGTTTTACTCGCTGTTAATGTACCACCCATCGCTGAGAGTTTTTAATTAAAAGAAAAGGTTTGAGGATATTAAAACGGTTTTTCCAATTTTTCTTATTCTATAAGAGCAGATATTATGATCGTATCAAATTTTCGAAACTTGAGTTTTTACTGCAAGTAATTGTTTTGAGATACATGAACCTCAGACTATTTTTGCGATTGGTGGGTTTTAGATTCATAGGTGAACAAAATAATTCATTCTCCAAAGAATAAAATTGATGAAAAAATATACTGTAACACCTACTATTTTCTTTGATTCCAGTTGACAAATTTTCTTTTATAACTTACTGTATAGAATGTTTAAAATATATATTTCATTCTAATTCGGACTTTCTATTTAAATGGAACTTTTTAAGAAAGAGTAACCAGGTTGTAGGAGGAGATATTCTTCCTAGAAACTTCCCCGAAAATTCGAAGAGAAATAGAGATCCAAAGATGTGCTGTACTTTGAGAGAGCTCATCTTGGCATTCGGAACCACTGATGATAAGTAGTAAGGTCGCAGTGCACTGCCTCAAAGTTTTCAAAAATAAATTTTCTCGGAAAATATTTTAACAAAACTGGAATACCTCCAATATTTTTCGAATAAGTATTTGAAACTGGAATGGTTTATGTTCTTGCTTGACAAAACTTACAAGATTTGTTAAACCCAATACTGTTAAAAGTAACTTTTTGCACAAGATTTAGATTATTTGCTATAATCACTATTGGACATTTATGGTTGGGCTATTCTAAAGTTTTTTGATTAGGTATATGACAACATAATTACGTAAACAGTGCTCTCCCTGAAATGTTTTTATGCTGAGAAAATGGCGAAAAACTATTCGGTAAAAGGTTTTTATTCGGTAAAAGGTTTTCTGGAAGTGGCATTTTTGGTGATACTGAATGGAATAAATAATTTAAAATTTTACATAGGGTTAAGTTTTCTAACAGATATACATGTCACATTATACATAAATATATTTTTTACAAAATACATTTTATCGCACTTGAAAGCAACAAAACATGTATTGCCAGCAAAAAAAAAATAATAATTTTCAACAGGAAGAAGCCAAAAATAACATTGGTTTTAGAAATGATGATAGTTTTACAATTCCAAAAACTTTTACTATAAGTTATGTTTATATTAATTCGAATCGTTACTCTTAGGCTGGATAGGCTTAATTTTAATTACCATCCTCTGTCTTACATCCTGTTATGGTGGAACAAGACTAGGATTATGTTGGGAAATTCTGGAAGAACGGTATCCCGAATATAGAGGGACAACTAGAAATCCTTATCCGACTATTGCCAGCAAAGCAGTTGGACGCTGGGGTAGGTATGTCCCTTATTAATTTTTAAATAAAAATTATTGTTATAATATTGTACTTATTTATTAAGAAATAATGATCCCATATCTTCATAATGCAATTATTTCGCAGCATTTTAGTTTCTGCTTGTGTGCAGATAACATTATTTGGAGCTGGAATTGTTTATCTACTTCTTGCTTCACAGAATGTACAAGATTTGTTAAAGCCATTACTACCGAAAGTAACTTTTTGTACATGGTTTATAATATTTGCTATACTTATTACTGGACCTATGTGGTTGGGATCTCCTAAAGATTTTTGGTTAGTTATTTTGTACTAGAAGTGCTTTCTGCAAAAATATGATTTCCTCTGATGAAATACTTTTTTCGTTCCAATCTATTGGAACTCCATAAAAAGAAACTAATCTTATCATTACTGTTAACAGGCTTGTTGGTTTTGGAGCGGTTCTAACTACTGTTTTATCTTGTATATTTATTTTTATACAAATGATATACGATGGAATTAACAGCACTGAAATTGTTCATCATTATCCGAAAAACTTCAAAGATTTCTTTTTATCATTTGGAATAATTCTGTTTTCATTTGGAGGTGCTTCAACATTTCCAACTATTCAAAATGATATGGTAGATCGTGGAAAATTTAAGAAGAGTGTATACATGGGTTTTGCAGGTAATGTTTTTATAATGTGATCAGTTTCTTTTAAGGGAGCTTAAGAAAGAAGAGGAGGTGAGGACGCCGCAACTCTGGAACTCCCTCCCGGGACCGAGGCAGGCAAAGATCTGCTTGGGAAATTACAACCAAAAAAGATCGGAGTCATGCGTGGTCTCAGTAGGAACAAGCTCCCCATTCTTACGGGTTTCCTCGCGGAGCACTGTAGACTTGATACAGCGCAGAGTGACAGCATGTGCAGAATCTGCTAGGGGATGAAGGAAACTCCGATACATCTCCTCACTGACCCGAGGCGAGGCTGTCCCTCAGAGAATTTAGGACCTGGGCATTTATCAGGAAGTTGAGGAGAATATAATATCCTCTCTAGAGCCCTCCAGAATATTGGGGTTCCTAAGGAGCTTAAACCTGGTAGGGTTTTGGGGAACTGGAGGATACGATAGCCGAGATGGTCTGCAGCTCCTGAGGTGGTTGTTTAGCCAGCCAGCGGTACCTAAGGGTTATAGCACAATAGACCTTGGTGATCGCTGTTGTGCAGTTGGCCCCTTTCACAAAAAAAAAACTTGTAGAATTCTATATTAGACATATCTTTTTGAAATATTCTACATCTGAAATTGAGTGTATTTCTTATGGATATTAGGTTTTCAGACTGTGTACAGAGAAAAAGGGTAGTATTTAGTTTCTCCTTCTGATGTAAGAGGGAGTATTGCATTCTGTCAGATCAGAAACACTGATCCACGATAAAAAATGGTTTTACATACACGTCTATGCGTGTGTAGCAGTGTAACCTGAAAATCTCAGAAAGTTCTCTTACATTTCGTTTAGATTGTCAGGGGACGGGAGGATAAGATTTTGGAAAAAAAAAAAAATTCTGAAAAAATGTCGGATAGCAATTCCACTTAGTAAATATGTATAAGGAGAGTCATAACATCAACACATTAAGCTTTGCTACTGAAGACAAAATTGATTTTATACGGCCACAATTAATATTGGTTGTATATCTGCAATAGTTTCATGCGTAACAAAATTTGGGAGGATATATCCCCTTGATCTAACCACCCTTCCAATGTTCTTAATATATGAGATAGGCTAGTTAATATTGAAACTTTAAACTAGGCTAGTTAAACTTTCTTAATACTTTGGAAAATTCTGGTATTTAATATTACCATTAATTGCAGTGATACTTTTGTTATATCTTCCATTAACTATATCCGGATACATTATCTATGGTGACAGGACAGATGCTAATATTATACTCTCACTTGGTAGAAGTGTTTTTGTTGTATTGGCCAATATCTCTATGGCTTCACATCTTATCTTGGCTTTTTTAATAGTGGTCAATCCAGTGTGTCAGGAACTAGAAAATATTTTTGATATTCCTCATGGTGAGTACTTTAATCATGTGCTCTTATTATGTTATTTATAAATAATATTCAATCTGAAGTCTCAACTATTTGTACCTTCTATTCTAAAACTTCTTTACTTCACTTACAGAGTTTTGTGTTTTACGTTGTATTATTCGAACTTGCATGGTACTTGTAATGGTAATTATTGGCGAATCAATACCTCATTTTGATAAAATTTTGGCACTAGTTGGTGGTTCCACAGTATCTTTACTCACTTTTGTACTTCCAAATTTATTTTACATGAAACTATGTGATCAAGAAACACCTGGATGGAAGAAAAGGTATATTTAAAAAAATATAATTTTCCCTACTTATCTTGTAATTTACTGATCTCTCACCAATCAAACTTTATTTTCAGAACAATACCATTTCATATGAGGGTCTTCATGTGGGAATTAATATTAATTGGATTGTTTGGAGGTATCGCTGCAACGTATTCTGCAGTCTTATCAATTATCAACTCTTTCAATTTCTCCAAAGCCTGTTTTCTTTGACACCAATATTTCCGCTATATTGTTGCCCTGAGAGTGTGAATATTGTGATATATATTTCAGTGATCATTAATGAGAATGCAATCGACAAATATATTTGTTAATTTTATTTATTTTGTATTTGATCGAAGGGAGTCTATCCCCTTATTATTGTACATAATCTTGTAGATTTAAACTATTTGTGTGATAGAGCGTAATTAAAATTTAATTAACGCACATTCTGTATATTTTAATAAACAAATTGTACTTTTATATATAAAAATTTAGAAATGATAGGAGATGGTATTCTATTACTTCATTCATGTCACGAAAAACCAAAGTGAATATCATGATTCTTTTAAAATTATAATCAAGAGGAGAAATTACTATCAATGGTACCTATCAACTACTCTGGTTTCTTCTCCAAGATTCATGATTCTATTTTGCTATTGTTTTAAATCCTCAGTATTAATAAAAATTCCTCTAGTTTTAAATGTTTTTTATTTTAATCATCCTTCATGAAATCATTACCGCTAAAGTCTGAAGAACATCAATTAACAAAGCTATTTTTTCATTCTATCATCAGTTCACCAAACTGAATAAGAATATTAAAGAGAAAAAAAGATGGTTTGGGCTATAAAAAAACAAAATCCTAGTTTCTTCTCCAACACTCATTCTGTTACTATTTGATTTTTTTTTTTTTAACGCATCGACAACTGCTAATACCTTTTATCATTATTATTTTCCAATCAATCAAAACTGTTTCAATAGGTACAGTAGGTGAAAAAGTAAGTATACCATACCTGTAATCAAATAGGCATGCAGGAAAAAAGATTGATCAACTTAACCACATCTTTCAAAAATATAATATCTGATTTTACGAATTTACCATATAAAATTATTAAAGAAAATGAAAATACTGATAAGTAGGCTTTGCTCTCTACTAATCTTAATTAATCGAAAAAAATTATTCGTTCAATATAATTATTGATCAGGACTAAATAAAACTGCCAAATTATACAAAAGAAATTTAAATATAATTGATAGATCAACAAATATTCGACAGAAAAATTGGGCTAA
The DNA here is from genome assembly GCA_011037195.1 of Triatoma infestans. Lineage (NCBI taxonomy): Eukaryota > Metazoa > Arthropoda > Insecta > Hemiptera > Reduviidae > Triatoma > Triatoma infestans. Next base: position 17,900 of record JAAEAF010007829.1, read on the forward strand.
AACAATTTCTTTAAAAGTTATAGAGGCAGTTTTGTTCAAATTTTTAGATCATTCAATGTCCCTAAAAAACGCATTCACAATTTGGATGAAACATCACAAGAAAATAATATACTGTAAGAGAAACATTTATTGCTGAATATTATTTTGTAGTTCACAATTGGATTTATTTTTTACCAATATTCTAATCAAATCATTCATAGGTAAATTAATATTTTCGAAAGAAAAAACAGACCTCTTTAGGGTTTTAATAACATACTTCCTAACAGTTTTAGTTGTTTAATTGTTCAACATGAAGAAAAGCTTCGTACAATGAATAAATCTACATCATATGCTACATATTATCTGATTATCAAAAATAATTATTAACTATTTGGATTATGAAATAATTAAAATAAAATAGTAACTGAATATTATGGAACGGTTATTTTCTGTTTGTAAATATGACCGATTTCTCTGATTGATAAGGTTAATTCGAAATGTAGACGGTAGAAAATGGCGGTGTCCGCTTGGTTCCTTTGCCTTTTTATATTTTATATTAGAGGTGTGTGTTTTACTTCACCATACAAGACTGAACAATTGGATAAGTTTAAATTCCCGACGGTTCTAATTTCTATTCTCGTACGTAATAAAGAACATACATTACCATATTTCCTTACATACCTATCAAGGTTAGATTATCCAAAGGATAGGATTAGCTTATGGTAAGTGGTAAATATAATATTATTATAACTTGTATATAATTGTAAAAATATAAACAACTACACTAAACAAAAGGTACTCTTATATTAATAATCAACAATTACACATTTATCACTTTACCTCAGAGGTAGTGTGAAACCTCTCTAAGGTCTATAGTACACATGGGAAAAAAATATCGTACCTGCTTCTGTAATTTTTTTTTCCATCAAGGGATACAGAACAAATAATTTGGAATCTTATATATAATACAATTTACTTAGAGTCCTGCGGGCAGTTTTCCTCCTAAAATTACTGAAATATTTTTCTCTGTCTTGAAACATATCGATTCTAATTAAAATGAATAAGTGTATATAGACGCTAATTATAAAATACCACTTAAAAGATAGGCAATTTAGGCCACTCTTATAGCAATTTTAGCCTGCTTATGGTATTCAAATCATATTCATCATATCATTTGCTATCATATTTCTTGAAAGTAGCTATTAAGAATTCCATTTTTTTTATCTTAATCTTGGATTTTTGTTTTGGTACCAGAAAGTAATTTTTTAGAGTAGAAATATAACAAGGTTTATGAATCAGAAATGTCCATTCCATTAGAAAAGATTATAAGATAATAAAGATCCCACCATTATTTCTGTGCTAGCAGAATACGAATTTAAGAATTAAAGAAAGTTCATCTAACTGCTATCTAGCGGGACAGTATGAAACTATACAGGCTGAGTTCTAATAGTACTTGAGAAAATATTTTTTTTCTTAGTAATTGATGATAATTATTCGTTAAATGGTAATTGTAACGTTGCCATTCCTCCTCATTTGTGGGAGATTCTTCAGAAAAAAGAAAGAAACTAATCTAATCTAATTATCTAATTGATAATTAATTAGGCAAATTATTATCTTCATCAAAATGGCAGCCCACATGGGGGATTGAAATGTAAAAATTGATTAAAAAAAATGTGATGTGAAACACTAATACTACATTTTCATTCTGCAATTTATTCTTGGAACAAACTTCTTGGGAGTACGTTTCTAATAAAAATGTTAAATCTACATTGTGCCAAGTATTGGAGAAAAGTGAGCTACTCGGACTAAAGTTTTTGTCCCTTTTACGCGGATTGTAAGAAAATTCGTATAAATTTAAGAAGTGTAGAGCAGAGGGTTGATAAGATAAGTAAATAAAAGACTTATAGGTTGGAGAAAGGAAGAAAAATAATTATTATTATAAACTAAAAAAAAAAAAAAATAGAAATATATAATTCACTTAAACTTAATAAAAAAGAAAATAATAATAATACAAAAAATAAATTAATCAAAATTAAATTATTTCTAAATTGCCAGGCAAGTCTCGAAAAGTTAATGATTCCAGTGCTATTTTTGCCATGAGGAACCACATCAACTGAGATCAAGATAGTGTGTCGCAACCATCATAAAGAGAACATAACTCAGAGTATGGAACAACTCAGAAAAAAGTGGTAGACATCCTCCCTCGCGTGGAAGTTACATAACGAAAACAATATGTTACTTCTCTCAACCCAAATGGTTAATTTAAATATAGCAACTCAGCGCGAAGTCTGATATCCAAACAAGTTGACTAAGCGTTAATTCCACTGAGTTGGGCATCAAGCTGCTAGGCTTGACAGAATAGTCGAGCTCTTTAAATAATAAAAACCTCGTAGAGCAACGAGACATTTCTTAGAATTAAATTGTAATCTCAAGTTTATTTTAATAGTGTAAACAATAAAGAATGTTCTCTTCATCTAATAATCTGTGCTGATTCAAATTAATTTTTCACCATTTTTTGAGCGTGCGTGGACCTTTCCAGTCCACAGAACCTCTCAAAATCAGTTTTCATGGAAAAAAAGGTTTTCATCGAAAGTGATAGGGTTTTCCTTTTGTAATTGGTATATCAAGTTCAAAGAACCTTGTGACATTAAAGAAATATTCCCGAAAAAATACTTTATAACAAGAAATTTTGGCGACACATTTAATTCTAACTTACGCTATAGTTAAGAATAAGATCCACCACCTGGCGCATTCCACATGTATTTTTTTGGTAAAGCAAATTCTACCTTTTTGTTTTGTAACCTATATCCATATCACCAGAATCGCAATCAATTTGAAAAGTATTAGGTCATACTAATTTCAATTTAGTATGAAATGCAAAATAATTTTTAAGCCAAGAATAGACCCCTACTTACCTTTTAATATTTATCCATGATATGTCACAATAAAATATTCACTAGAAAATGAAACACTTATAATACACATTTGTAGCAGGGTAATTAAAACATCTAAGAACTTATGACAGTACAGCAATACTACTAAGTTTCGTATGTATAAAGCAATACTTTTAAAAACAAGTAATGACCGCCATTTTAGACAAGAGGGTAACGAAATATGCCCAGTTTTTCTATTGAATATATATAATAATACTTTTAATATGTATTTCAAATTTCAATAATAAAAGAATTACCGTTTCTTATGATTTATGCATAATTTATATATATTGCTTTTTAGTTTAGAATTCTGATTTGTGAAAACAAATATTTGTATATAAAGCGCCAATAGTAATTATAATATGAATTTTAGAATTTAAACATGAATTACTGTACTATATTTAAACAAGAATTTTGTATGTGATTTAACTTCAAATTAAGTAATTGTGGTGGATTTAAGAAAATATGTTCATAGAAACCAAGTCTTGTTAGCACTGTATAGACTCGGCGGTTGTTGGTGATTTTGAGATTTCCATGTTCTATAGGCAGAAAACAAACATACACCTTACTCGTGAACACTACGTTTTTTTGGTGCAATTTTGTTTGCTAGTTTTTTCAATTTCATAATTCTATTAACTCTAACAAGAGAAGGTCGTGAGAGTATTTCACACAAGAGTTTTTTCTGTATAATTTTGTTTAATTTTTCAAATTGACCATTTGGCTGAGTATATGTGGCGGAGGGCACATTCCAACAATTTTCGGAACTTTCTGAAGGGTGTTGATACAGGTAGATAATCCTGAGGGTGCGGCATGATAATGTAAGTAAATTTTCAATTAATATCTTAGAAAGGGGTTTTGCTAAAAAATAGTGAGTCTATACAGAACAGTGATCCGAGCGGGTACGAGTTCTGCGGATGTAGGGTTTTTTTTTATTTCTCGCACGCGCTTCATTGATGGAACGGGGGGGGGGTAGCCCACGGGAAAGATCGGTATTTCGTGGGGGAGGAAAAAGGGGCGCGGAAGGCGAAGGCCTGATTAGTAAATATAAGACGGCGCCCCTAATTCCAAGTTTGTATGAAATCAAATTGCAAAATAATGTTTAACAACGCAAGTAACGTAGGTTTCCCTTGTGATAGGATGTTGAAGGCTTTTGTCTTTGGTCGTTCCTACAGGGTTAGGTTGCCCTATAGGTAAGATTAGTTAACCCTGGGTCCGTCTCGGGTGGTTCCTGAGAATTATCTCCGATGCTACACGGACGGTCCAGGATGGATGGTAGGTCTGGGACTGCCTCTATTTTGAGACGGGACACCATTTAGTGGGGCCTCTTGGTGAGTGGGCTACCGTTTTCCAGGCTGAGGTTTATGCAATTCTTTGCTGTATTTTGGATGAGAGGGTGTATAACACTAATTTAAAAGGTGTTTGTATCTGCTCGGTAGCCAGGCTGCGTTGAAGGCGCTTAGTTCATGTGTCTTCACTTCCAGATTGGTATTGGAATGTTCTAAAAGACTGGAAGATCTTTCTTCATTGAAGGATGTGCTTCTGCTCTGGGTTCCAGGTCATATGGGAATCTTTGGGAATGAGGAGGAGGATAGGTTTGCCAAATTAGGCGCCTCTCTCCCTTTCATTGGTCCAGAGCCTGCTGTTGGTGTTTCTTCTGGCACATGTTTGACAGGCTTCCAGACGTTGATGACCTTATGGATGAGTGCAGTGGGTTGTCGGCAGTCCAAGATGCTCATTGGGGGTCCGGACGGAGCTTTGAGTAGCGGGATCCGATGTCTTTCACGGACCTCTCTCAGGCATCTGGTTGGCTTCCTCACTGGGTATAATGCATTGAAATGGCACTTTAGAATAAATCACAACCTCCCCTCCTTAAATGAACTTATTCGGAAAACTGTTTAAAAAGACGTGATAGGTCTCCGTATTGTTAATACACTACATTTAATGAAACTCGATGGTTGTCTCTATGGAGAAAGTCGCAAAAACCTGAAAGACTAGTGAGTAAAGTTGCATTTGTAATGAACCTATTTTCTTGAATTCGGTATTTTGCCAACCCATTTTATTGTAATTAATATTTTATAGATGGTAGAATGATATAATAAACTAAAATGACCGTTTAGAGGATTGTGGCATAATCCCACAACTCCTCTGAAACTGCTCTTAAATGAATTTTTCCAGACTGTTTCAAATAAAAGTTATTATTCAGTAAGTGTGTAACTGATATAAGATTAATGAAAATATTTGGAGCTGCTTTCGAGAAAAAAAACGCAAAGAAATGAAAGATGCATTCAATAAAGTAACTTCCGGTTGACTGATTATGATCAAACCTATCAAGTTTGAACTTTCACACACACCCACACCTCCCTCCCTCTCTTCACCCCGTGGGTCTGAACAATTTCTACTGACCACATACCACTTTTTTCGCTCAGGTACCTCAAAACGCCTATTTCCGGTGAAAACTCCATATCGAAAATTTGACACCATTGTAATACTTCCTCTTACAGGATTAGGAGAAAGTAAAAATAATTATATATAAGTATAAATAATAGTTACGTTTGGCCTTGTGAATAAAACTAGCAAATGAAAAAAAAAACATTTTTTTTAATTTTAAAAGTTACAGAATAATGAGATGTTTATACTTTCAATGGGTAGAGGAGTTTTAGAGAAAAAAGAATTCTTTGTTGCTCCACGTTTCATACCATTGGTGCCCTTCTTCAGGACCTCTGTAAAATTTATTAGAGAGAAGATACATTCTTATATAGTATTGTAGTGAAGAAAACAATGCATGGATTTATTATAAATAAAAGAAAAATTTAAATTAAAGAAATATTAACAGAACAGATTGAACATAAAATATTTAAAACAAGAAATTGATAACACAGAAGTGACAATTAATTAAATAAAATGTTTAAATGAAGAACAAATTAGGCGAGTGTCTTTGTTTAGCGTTACAAAAATATTTGTCAATGTATTACACCCAACTGCAAAGCTTGCTCCATAGGTGAATCCAAACAGTTTTTACAAAAAAGTCTCAGACAACATGAACTAGACATTATTAACAAAAAAATTGACAGCACTGCTCTCTCTAAAAACATGTTCTACTTTTAACATGCCATCGATTTTAATAACCCTTCCATTTTTAACTATTTACTCCAACCATTCAAAACGCTTTCTCTCCGAATCCTTACAAATTCGCCTCCATCCGAACTCTATCAATTTTAAAAAGTCAAAGAAATATAACTTCAACTTATAATATTTTTCTAACGCTAAACAAAGACCCTCGCCAGTAATTTGTTCTTCCGAACTTGAAATTGCCGCGCCTCACTATGAACATTTTTCTCATCCCTCCCAACTTTTAATAGTTTTTCTTTTAATTTTAAAAATACTGTCTTGTTTTCAGTCTCAACGTTTCAAAGTACACTCCTCTCCTACCCTGAAGATATCTTTTTCTTTTTAATTTCTCTCATTGTTAATATATTTATAATAGATTTATAGAGGTTAACAAAATAACATAAGTAATTTATCATTATATATCTTTTTATTTTTTTATGAATAATTAATATCTTTTATTGTTTATTTTTTGTATTTTGTACTTCCATAATTTAAGTTTGTAGTTTCATTATTTAGTTTAGTATGTAAGATACCTATAGGTATCTATAATTGAATGTATTTTTAAATTTTATATTCTTATATTATATATTTTTTATATTTATATTATTTATTATGTTTTTAGCCTAGCAGTTACGTTATAACCCCTAAACCTTCACACATTAGTCATACGGCCTAATAGAACACATAGGGTACTTTTTCAGTTTCATATCTTTCTTTTTTTCATGAATCCAGGAATTAATTATTGATCATACGTGAATTGCTGAACTAACAAAAAAAAATTACTATGTTATTCTCTATAGGTAATGTTTTGCATTTCTCTGAAGAAACTTCACAACTTTTTCAGAACCTTCTGGATCAGTCTTCTCGGAAAAATGTATCACTTTAAGAATTTCATTTTTCTAGTCTTAATCTTAGAATTTCAATCGAAAAGTCAATAAGATAATGAAGTTCCCACCATTATTTCCGAGTTAGTAGAATGTGAATTTCAAAGGTCAAAGAAAGTACTTTTAACTGCTATCTAGCGGGACATTATGAAACTATAATTACTGTGTTCAAATATTACTTAGGAAAATAATCAATTTTTTGGTAAAGGATATTACTGGTTAAATGGTAATGACAACGTTGCCATTCATAACAGTATTCCTCTTCTCATCTATGCGAGATTTTCTAGAAAAAGAAAAATACTTATCAGATTAATAGATAATTAATAGACATTACTTTCTTCATCAAAATGGAGCTGTCATGAGGCATTAAAATGTAAATAATTGAATCAAAATAAAAAATATCTGAATATAACTCAAACTACTTTCTCTTAGTGCAATTTATATCTGGAACAATCTTCTCGGCGAAACGTAAAAATCTTCTCTCTTCTCAAATAAAAATGTTAAATCTACATTTTACCAAAATATTTCTTCATATTTGGACCAAAACCTTCGCCTCAGATGCCTGGATTATACTTGAACCATAAAGTTTGAATTTTCTATGATTTATTTATTTTTGTCAAATGCACACGAAGAGAGAGAAAAAAATGAGAGGGATGAAAAGATATATAAAAAAAACATTTTTTCTTTCTCAGAGGACCTCAAAATATTTATTTGCGGTGACTCACTTCCGAAAATTTTAACGAATGCTATTCTTTATTATCAGGAAAAGAACGTAAAAATCGTACCCCAAAACCAATGATTTGACTTGAGGAATGAAGTTCAAACTTTTGATGTACAATAGAAAAATATTGTATTTTCAATGATCTTATAATTTTGTTTTTATTATTGGAAAGAATAAAGAACGTCCTCTTCGTCTATTCATCTGTCCAGATTGATCAAGTAATGACGGATTGTCTTATGGATAAATTTTTTTGCAAAATTATGAATTCTCATGCTGTATATTTGTTGTATTTTAATTATGTATTCTCTATCATGTTTAAAATTGTTTGAGTAAGGCTATAGGATACAGAGTCTTTCGACATGCTACACCAAATTAATTAGCAATTTACTTCTATTTTTGCAGTAATTAACTGTACTGATATTTCTTTTAAGATACAAATAACCAGTTAATGGTTTATTTTAACTATTTCAGGATAAGAAGTGATCACAATGTGGATAATAGTATTGAAGTTATAAAAAGATGGTTAATAATCAATGAAAAATTTTATCATTCGGTCGATAAGTTGTTAATCTCTTCTAATGACCAAATTGAAGATGAAGAAGGGATTGCGCACTGGCCACCAGCTCGATATTCACACATAATTTCTTTAAGAGAAGAAGCTTTGAGAACTGCTAGACTTAAATGGGCTGATTATCATTGGGTAGGTATTCAATTAGAAAAGGCATTACCTTATTTTATAAATTTAATATTTATATTACACTTGAAGCCTATAGAAGAAATCTACCTTTCCGTTTATTATTTTCCAGGGATTCTTTGAAATATAAATGCAGGATGATTATTAAACTTCTTGTAAACAACTATAATATGTGATTACTAACCTCACATACGACAAACAAGCTGTATCTACTTATTTCATAATACGTTTTGAGTTGTGATTGTTATAATAAATAAAATGTAAAGTCTAACATCGCAATTTCCCTAAAATTCTTAAAATCAATTTTCCACTGAAATGTTTAAAATAAAAGTGATAGTTTGGTATACGAAGTTTAAGTGAATTTATCAGAGCCGAATCGAGAGTATTGTATCTAACAAACATGTAAAAACAATTTAAAAAGTTAGACTTCTGGTTAACAGAAGTTTTCAACTCGGAATTTTAGCCCATATTAATGGTCCTTAAGTTCCTTAATAAGATATAATTAGTTGTCCTATTTCATGTTAAAGACAGTTAAGAGCGAAGATTAATGTTTCTCTGAAAGGATCTTCTAAAATCAATTCGGAAACATTTTCCCAGATATTTATTCCCGTTAGCAATTTCGAGACTTTGATACCCTAAAGTTATTTTCATTTACTTCTTACTTTTTTGCAGGTTTTGGACTGCGATGTATTCATTACCAATCCTTATACGCTTAAGAAATTGATATTAAAAAATCAAGACATAATTGCTCCAATGCTTCGATCTGATGGATTATATTCTAATTTTTGGTGTGGTATGACCAGTGATTATTATTACCAACGTACCGATGATTATGCTCCTATATTGAACCGTAAGAATAAAGGTTGCCATGTTGTTCCTATGGTACATTCTTCTGTCCTTATTGATCTGCGAGTTGCGGCATCAGATTACCTGACTTATGATCCGAATTTGTTACAAAATCATGTCGTTCCTCATGATGATATTATTACATTTGCTAGATCTGCTAATATTTCTGGTAATTTTTAATTTTCTTTTAATTAAATAATTGAATTCTGTTATTTTTATTTTTCTTAGTTTTGAAGAAATTTTTTACCAACTCTAATTCTTAAAAGTTCTAAACTTGAGATTTGTAAAAATGATTATATGACAATGACAGGAGGAGAGATTTTTTAATGATCTTTACTTGCTCTCTGAAGTCACTTCAGTCTGAGCGTTCTCAACATAGATACCTCTCTTCTACCCTAAGGAGCTCTTGAAGAAGCGCTCCTTTACTTTAAAAGTAAAGTAAACTCCTCTGGTTACTCTCGTATAGTCATTTTCGTATAACTGTCTGAGTTCTTGGGAACTACTAATGGTACTAGTTTTAGTATCACATTGATATTGCTTTATTTCTCTGCATTTTTATATTACTATTATCAGTGAAAAATATTCAGCTAAAATTAAGTGTTTTGTACTTTAAAGTAATTAGATTTATCATTGTAGGGATTAACATGACTGTTTGCAATGATGAAATTTATGGTTACGTTATGGTACCTCTGGAGAAGGATGATCAATTGTCTTATGATTTCCTACAGCTTAGAAATTTAAAACTTGAAGTACTTGGTAAGTAACTTGATAGAAATAATTTAGGATTTCATCTTTTACTTTAAAGAAGGTGATTATTTTAAACAGATTCCTACTTCCATATTTTTTCGAATATGATGTAGTGATTTTCAAAAACATGTCAACTCTTAACTAATTTTTGCGAGTTGTTTGTTATTATAATTTGTAGTTTTTATTAGCTAGAACAGGTAAAATATTATTGTGTTCAGATAAAAAGTAAGTGGTTGAATCTGGAGACCTGTAAATAATCTGGGAAACTTATTTTTCATCACTAGTAACTTTTTCTACTTTCCAGCGGTTTCTGATATCCATTCATCGGAGTAATTTTTAAACAGAGTAAGAATGTCCATTCAGTAGAATGTCATGTGGGATTGCTCCTCTTAAATGATTTTTTTTCATACATTGACAGCCAACTTCTTTTTCGGTTGACCAAGTATTTCGATGATAGATATATGCCGAAACTTGAGGTGAGTTTTCACCTGAAATATATGTTTTGAGGTCTCCTGAAAACGAACAAATTTTTTGACGATTGGTCTGTATGTTATTCTAATGTCCAAATAAATTCAAAGTTAAAAGCATTTTATGCGGTATCTTGCTCAATTATGATTTTCGCCGCCAGATTTGGGGATTATAATAAGTAATGAAAATGTGGAAAAATTATAGTGGTTTTCCACTAAAAAAAATATTCAGGTTTGCGAAAAATAGAGTAATATTACAAAATGCAGCAAATAGGGTATGTTTGTGTTTACAATAAAGGTGCATATAAATTATATTCTGAAAATACTAAAACTTACTGAGGTTGTTGAAATTTATAGCTACTACATTTATCTCAAACAAAATAATTTGGCTCCAAGAATGGAAAAAATTTATGTTTACAATTGCGTCACATCAATTAGGTACTTGATAAATGTAGAAATGACGTCAATATTTTTTTTTTTTATGAATTTAAAATTAATAGAGAAATCGAATGCGATTACTAGGACAAGAATAGGATAACATCACATTGTTTACCCGAAACCTGGCTATGATAAATGTGATTATCTATATTTTAATTAAGCAAAAGTAATACTGCTATATCGGTATCTTTAAGTTTAAATCATAGTCTGTTTAGTCCAGGGGCTACCCAGATTTACTATTATGTGATTTAAAAGAAATTGTAGATGTAGTTCACTTACTGGGGTCTGTCCAATGCTGATACCCTATGAGATACAAATATTTAAATAGGGAAACCCTGTCACTTGATGAAATCTGCTTTGTATTAAATGGTGGCGCAAGATGGAATAACTTGTGTAAATATTTGAAAGTGGCCCTTCTTGCTGATGAATTTAATTATTGACTTCTTTTACAGATATAATACAAATTATATGTTAGTACACTAATTATAATGTGGATCATTATGCAATTATTTTTCTCTTAAAAAAAAGAAAAGAAAGAAACAATTTGCAGACGGATTTATCAATTGCAATTGCAATCGCATTGAAAGAGTTTGTTTAAATTTCATTTGAACAAGGATGTTTTGTTTTTCGTTTCTTTACTCTTATTCTTTGTGTTCAGAAATTAATGTTTTTTTTATTTAATAAACTCCTATTATTACTATTATTTTTATTTTTTTAATTAAGGTGTCTCGCGGCTCTTAGGCAAGGGAGGCTCCTGGATCATTGTAAGTGAACACATTGTATTAGTAGTACTTTGTCATCATCATCAGTGGTCCAGCGGCCGCGGCTCATCCTTCCCCTGCAGCAAAATCTCCCTGATGATGCTACAGGAATGGAGGATTACAGCTTGCTGCACTAAAGCCAGCGTTTTCTATTAATCTCAAGTTTGAGTAGTCCACCCAGGATAGCGCGCGGTATTACATCAGCTGCAGAGATGACAATCGCCTCAATGTCAACAGATTATTGTTATTATTATTATTATTATTATTATTATTATTATTATTATTGGTTTGTATGGAGAGAGTGAGAGAAAGAGGGCGAGAGGACAAAAATCTCAAAAACAAAAAATCAGGAGATTCAATTTGGTTTTCCGGTTTCAATCTTAATGGCAACTTGGAGATGCCATCACCGCATCTGGCACGAAGGTTTTGGTCAAAATTGTCAACCGGAAGTGCGACTTTACTGAATGATTTTTTTTTTTTTCCAGTTTTTTGCAATTTTTTCCAAAATGGCTCCAACTATTTCTTTAAACTTCGTATACCATCTTCATATATAATGCTTATCACTTTTGTTCGACTGGTTTTTCTAGGAAAATTGATTTTTGGGGATACCGGGGGAGCAATAACGTTTAGCATCTCTCAAAATTGCTTTATCAGTACAATTTGTGATTGTGTCACCTTTATGATATTAACAACATTAGAAGCATCGCAACTTAATAATTGCAGTAAGAGAAAGTCGTTTATTCACACCAGATTTTTTTTGGTGGGGAAGCACTCCTTCGGCAGCGGCTTGAAGCGCCAACATTGCTAGGCTTCTAATCATGCTAAGCAATCTCATATCCAGAGAATAAAATCGCATATGGAGCGCTGCCAAGGCCTCTCATAAGGTATAATAGATGTAACGCTGCTGTCTAATAAAGGGGGAAGAACTAAGAGACATGAATTTAGATATAACAATAAGCAACTGGACATTGTTAAAACATTTCAATATCTAGGTGTAAATTTTTCTTAGTCGGGGCTGTTTTTAGAGGCAGCCAAGAAAGCTGTTATAAAAACAAACGTAGCATGTGGTGCTGTGTTTAGATTATTTACAAACGCCAAGCTCCATTCCTGGGATTCCCGAATGCGACTGGAGTCTATTGTTTTAAGCACCCTGTTATATGGAGCTGCAGTCTGGTCATTACGTTATGTAGACAGATTAGAAATGTGTCAGCTGAATTTCTTTAAAAGATTACTATCTCTTGGCCGTACTACCCCTAATTTTGCTGTAAGGTTGGAAAGTGGAATTTGTAATTTGAAAGTACAAGTAGCAAAATTATCTTTTAGATGGTTGTGTAGGCTATTAGAAATGGATAGAACTAGACTGCCAAGAATCTGTTATGAACGTATGAAGAAGTTGGATACCAGTCTACTGAATAAAACAGAATATAACTGGGTCTCTCAATGCAAGCAATTTTTTGTAGAATATGATTTTTACCATTTATGGGAGAGCCAAGATCCTACACTTATAAAACGAAATTTAAGAGGAATGTTGGGCATGATGAGCCAGAAATTAAGAGAAGAAGATTTAGCAAATTGTAAACGTTCACAATTTAGTACTATATACTCTTCATTAACAATTAATTTTAATACAGAAACCCAACCTTACTTAAAACTAAATCTTCCAATAGACATTGTTAGGACGATAGCACAGTTAAGAACCAGCAATAAACACTTTACAGTATTAAATATTAATAGGTCCAAATATACCATCACACCAGCCGAGCTGTGTACTATCTGCAATCTGAACCAGCCCGAAGATCTCCATCATATTTTTTTCGTTTGTCCAGTATATAACGGTTTGAGGAATAAAATATTATTAAGTGATCAGAATTTAATTAGTTTATTACAGGACAGCAATAAGTCTAAATCATTCCAGATTTATATATTTCTTAAAAATGCTATGGAGATAAGATCCTTTATTATTAATGAATAGATAGTAAACGATAAATGATGGAAGGGAAAAAAATGTATATAAATATATAAAAAGAATGTACAAGTATTATATCTCTGGTGAATTTATACATATGATTTTGTGCAATTTTTCAAACTCTCTTTGTCTCACTTTATTAAGCATACACATATGTAAATTTAGGTTAAAATTCATTTTTCTTTGTGTAATTTCAATATATATTATATTCAAGTTGTATATTCTCTTTCATTTGTTTATATTTTTGTTTTTCTGTAAGGCAAGACTTCTTTGTATAGGGGAAACCCTAAAGACAAATAAATAAATAAATAATAATAATAATAATAATAATGTAACGCTGCTGTCATTAGATCAAGAAACGTTGATACTATTATTTAGAGAAGAGAGAAACGTTGCTACTCGCCCCTTCTGGAACGATCCTTAGTTATTAGTTTCAGTAATCCAGTATAGTTTCACAATGCGAGTTTTCTGTTACCATTAAGAGAAGAAAGATAATTAGCCGACACCAATTGTCCAATTTAATACAGTTGTCACAGTTTATTTGACCCAATTTTTGGACAAACTTTATTTTTGGATTTCTTTATTCTATACCTATTTTATTTTGCACTCTCTTTTTTCTTTTTAAGAACGTACATTGCAACCATAGAAAATTAAGTTTTACATATTCATACATTTTTCGAGGAATCTAGAAAGTTATATGTTGGCTATTCTGGGGGGAATTTTTACATATAGTATTTTAATATTTTTTGACAAATACCATCTAGAAATTAATTATTTTTACAGAATATAGAAAGAGTTGTGCAACATTTTTGATTGGCGAAGTATTAATATGATAATAAAATGTTATAATTAATGATGATGATTCGTATGTTAGTGCAAGTTAGGTTAGATAATTTGATTTTATTTCCTTTATTCATAATGCTTTCCTCAAAAAAAAAGCTTATCATACCCATTATTATATTAATTTTGAATTGCAATACTCTTAATTTTGTTATTTTATATATACGATAGAAATTACTATTAAGAGTAATGCAACTATAATTTCTGTTGTTGTTAAATGTTATTTTTCGTTTATAGTTGATGGAGCCCCACTAGAAGTTGAAGATTATCTCAGTTCTTTCGTCAAAGATCCAAATGAAGGGAGAATTGATGTTGATAAAGTATTTATGATTAATCTCAAGAGAAGACCAGATCGTCGGAAAAGGATGGTAGACTCTCTGAACGAGCTACATTTAGAAGCAACTATAGTTGATGCAGTCGACGGACAGTAAGTGAAATTTGTTTGTTTGTGATTTTTTTTAAAGCATGTTGCATGTTTTATTTTTTTTATGAAAACAATAATTGGATATATTTTTTATATCTCTATAAATTTATCAATTTAAAAATCGATTTTCAAGCAACAGTTATTGAATTTATTTTATTCAGATCACACTTTTTATTATCGTCTGTTTCTAATGTAACAATCACAATTCTTGTGATTTCTTTCAGAGTAGTATTTCTAAAAACATACTTGACGTTGACTCTTTCATTAATGTATTTTATTAATTTTAATGTATCTCTGAATTTTATGGTTTTATCTAATTTGAGAAGTATTTGAGTTGTGAATTTCCATTATCACTATTAATTAATAACTTTATTCATATATTTAGTTTAGTTCACATTTTACTGGTCTTTTCTGCAGGTTCTGAAAGATTAAAATTTTAGGAAATTCTATGAAACCAAGAAATTAGACTCAAAAGAAATAATTATTTACTTAAGTATAAATTGGTTTTCATATTTATATACATTACAAAGATACCACAGATTTATATTTTAATGAACAATTTATAACTTGGAATAGGCTCCTATTTTATTGGCGCATCATATTAGCTATGAAATTAAATAAGCTTTCCGTTTATGTAAAGTTTATGGACGACATTTATTGAATAATTTATTGAATGAATATAAATTTGTTAATATTTTATTTACAATCATTTACAGAAAAATAAATAAATACATGTACCCCATTTTTTTTATATACATACTGAAATTAGACTGCAGTACAAAAATAAATTTATAATTACATTGTACGTTTTATTTTTACAACTTGCTTTTAATTTTAAAGCTTATTTATTACTTTCTCATCTTAGGAAGTTAATTATTTATTAAATCTTTGCTTAATTATAAATTTAAAATTTTAAAATACATTTAAAAAATGTTATATGTATGCAATTATGCAATGCTATGAACATTAAAACAATTATCAAAAATCATGATTTCGTAGACCCTTATTGGATTTGGCAAATCGTTCATTTGCGAATCCTTAATTATAAGGTCCTCTAGTATAATAAAAATTTGGGATTTGAGCTCTTTGTCTTTAAGTGTCTCGTCCGTTTTGTCATAATGTGAATAAACTAAAGGACACGTTCTGATACATCAGTGTGTTATATTGTTAGAAATCTATTCAAATTTGTATTTCCAAGCTTTAGAGAAAAACGTTAAAACGTTATACATTCATTCTCATAGAAAACCCATTGCAAAATTGAAGCGAATTTATTATTATTATTATTTTTTTAACGACTTCACAAACAATCTTTTTGGTTATATGTCAACCTCTAAAAGAATTCGCTTCCCTTTTTCCCTATTAGTCCAATTGCCATTTCTTAATCCTCTTCTTGCTATGACATCTGATACCCAATTGTTGTGCGGACGCCCTCTTTTGCTTTTATCTACGGGCTCCTAGAGATAACATTTTTTCGGATACCTCTCTTCTTCCTTTCTCATAATGTGAACGAACCATTCTAATCTTCTTATCACAGTACTATTAAGAATGGATTTCTTTCTAATAATCTCCCTGCTATTGGAAATTTTTTGCAACCTGGAGAACGCGCAACTCCACCTCCAAAAGTACATTTCTAATGCAAGAAGCTTCTTGTTCAGTCCTTCCTTGAAAGTCCACGATTATAATTATGGCATTTTCAAAAACGAATGGAAAATTTATTTTAGTTTTGAAGGGATACCTATTGATTCCATAGCACTGAATACCTTTGAATAATTAATAACGAACTTTCCTTCAATAAAACTTTAATCGGTTCCTGCATGCTAAACCAGGCACCTTGATTCTCGAATTCTTTGCTTGGAATAGATTCCCATCTTTTATAAACAGACTGCTTCTTGCGCAGTTAAATGCCATGTATACAGTTTTCTCCCGTTTAACTTCTATTTCCGACTCAGGTGGGTTTTCACTATTTTCCTTGTCTGGAACTAATCGTATTTTTACCAGACAGACGTTGCATCTTTAAATAATGCATCCCTAAACTTGTTTGTACTTGAATCAGGATATCTCACCGAAATGCGAAATGGTGATACTTTATTTTTGTATGGCCTAAAACTATGTTCCAACGCAATTAAAGGTTTTCTAAACAATAATTTTATTATTTTACATTGTCTTCAACTATATGAATTATTATTTACTTTTTTAAAAAAAAACTAAACCCATGAAGAAATTAAAAAAACAAGTGTAGTAATATGAAACAAACAATAATTCCTAGATCAATGCTAAAACAATTACATATAACAGTATAAAACAATTTTTTTTTTTTTTTGTAAACTATGGAGCCAACAAAATTAAAAATGCAATTAATATTGTTTTATCCAATGAAAATTACTACTTAAAACTCGCATATCCACGGCATATCATTGAATGTAAGGACAATGATAAGAAATTCTATTTTGAACAAAGCAAGTGCTCAGTTTTCCCAAAAATACTTCCTCAAAATTTATAAGAAGAAAATTCCAAACTTCAAGGTTTTCTCTCAATAAAGTTGCAAAATATTGCCTTTTAATTATTAATAGAAAATAACTTAACAGCTGGTAATTTAACTGAAATATTTAGTGTAAGCTACACTTTATTTGATATGATATAATAAGTAAGGGATTTTCTTTTAAAAGATGTAATTACATTATATAAGTGTAATGTACGAACAACCGCAAGGAATGTTTTGTTAGATGCGACTACGCTTCACATGATGTGTCCCCGGGCATCTCACCTATTCTTTCCTACTTTCTTGCTCATTCCTTTGGAATTTTGCTTCAGGAGAGTCTGTATTGAATTATCTGGGCAGATCCTCCTCAACTTGGGAGCACAACTATTAGTGGGAAAATCAGATTACTGTGGTCTACTTATTGATTTTCGGTCTTCGTTGGTAGTTTTAAACCTTCTCTTTTCTTTCTCTTCCATCCTCTTACTGTCCCATCTAATAGGCGCAATGGTAGGAGGAGCTTGACTCTTAATTAATTAATGGTACAAGACCATGTAATAGTTAATAATAGAGCGTACAATGGGGTTCAGCGAATCTACTACCTCTGGACGGTTTCTATAAAGTATTTCAAGTAACCGCGAAACTAAATACTTTTAAATACCTATGAATAAAATGGCTGCGGGATAATGTCACTTCAATCATTCCTGTTACTCCATTTCCTATTCTGCAAACCCATTGCTGAATACGTTTAAAATTTATGGAAAATAAGGATACGGATTTGAGAGTGGTTTTGAGTAGGGCTTGTATCAGAAAAATTTCCATTTCGAGATTTGCCGGTTAGCATTAAATCTATACTTGTTGGAAAAATATTGTGCTTGCACTCCCGTCCAGCATACCTAATTTGGTACTCTGAAGAAATATGGATTTACATTTTACTTTATATGAATCGCAAAAAATTGGCAGAAAACTTATAGTCTCAAATAAAAAAAGAATAATACTAATGAGAAGCTAATCTCTCCTTAATTATTGATGAAAAACTGCAATTCATTATTTGACTGCAAACTTTAAATACTTCCAGATATCTTTTCTTGTTCTTAGTAATTCTGCAAAAATTTTTCTTTTCAACATGCCAGATACAAAAATTTATTTGTAGATCTTTAAACCTAGGGACCCCCCCCCCGATCACTGACTATATTTATAACTCTACATTACATTGATCTTTTGGGCTTCCATGATCATCACTTAAGTTTTCAGAAGGTTTTGTTTAAACAGACTATTCGCCCATATTGCAATGAGCTTCTGTAGGGTCTTCTCGCCTGAAATGCTACAAAAGGCGACTGGACCCTGAAGAAATATTCCTTCCCTTAAGATCCAATATGGGCAAAACGTCGGATTATAAGCAGCCACTGGTGTAGTCTCAATCCGGAAACATAAGTGTTTTCCTATATTGCATTGTTTCCTTTTGTTTGACTACATCTACATTTTTTTTTGTGAATTAGTTTTGACATAATTGCACCATAACTGTTTAAGGAAATCATTTTTGGATAGGAAATTAAAAGACTATTGTTCACAAATAAATTTCCAATTTGTTGCCCAGTGATAACCTACACGTGAATTCCTTCCCTGTACAATCTACTTAAATCATTTCTCGCTGATGAATGATAGAAGGATTTCCGCAAACTTGTTTATGTAATTTTTATAGTAATATTATAAATACATTATTATGTAACTTAACGTGTTTACTTACTAAATTCTTTCTTAAATTATAAAGTTAATTATGATAAAAGTTCAAACAGAAATAACTTTCCTAATCGCCAGAATAAAAAAAAAATATATATAAAGAATTGTTTGTCAAAAACTTGGTTATGTTACTATTCACAAGATTAGAGTTTGGTAAGAGCCCTAAATTATAATTACACCTACTTTCGCAATATTTTATATTTCTTATCATTAGTCCCCCATTAAATAATCAGATATGCGATCCTAAGATAGTAAATTCCCGAAACAATGCTAATCTTTTTTTTTTTTGCCCTTTCTGCTCTTTATTGGGTATATTTATTGATTTGTACTTTCTTATTGCTACTGGACATTCTTATAAATAAAATGCACACAAATGCTATCTGCTTTGATTTCAAACTCATTCTTTCTTATTCATTGAAATGTTTATTGTAGTTATTGCATTTCTTAAAAGTTTGCAGGTTGAGAATATCTGTTTTCTAATTGGTTAAGCAAATTGGTTTTCATTTAAGAGATTATAAAGGTAGTAAGAGGTATTCCTTCCCTTAAGATGTCAAAACAAATTAAGTTTTTAACCAAAATTAATTGGAATTAAAATGTATTTACATTGACAACAAATATTGCATTTTATATAGAGAAAAATTAAAACTTATTTAATCAATAAATTTTTACCATTAAGAACAATTGATTTGTTTTGTTTATTTTGCTTTTATATATATATATAGAATATATGTATATATATATATATGGTGTCCTTGTTTAATTAGTGTTGAGTGAATCAAGGTTTGCTTTTTATTGACCGTGTGTGTCATTTCACGGTGACTCAATACTGTCATTTCCCACACAGCATTCTCCTAGCCTATTGTGATTGACAACATCCAATTAAGTTAGTGTAATTGGCAGCTTGTCACTATTTTGTAGTTTTGTCATATTTTGTACAAGTGATCTATTTGCAATAAATAGATCCTTATCCTTCTTTTATGTCTGATTAATATTGGATGTTTTGATAAAACAATGTTTTTTTTATCACACTAATGTTTATCACTTTTCAATAGTAATTAATTAAATTGTCAGCAAAATGTACAACACGATTGTACTATAGATTTGTGGTTGTGTATTGTGCATTCTCTCTTGGTGTGCATTCATTTCTTGGTATTGATTGCAATCTGCACAAAACCGTACCTCGACTTGGCCTTAGTGATGCTCTACTTATGAAATGTCTTGACGATTCTGAATTTAAACCATTATGTTCATTTTGTTCATTTCCAAAATTGCAACAGATAATGAACCTGTCATGCATCAGTCTTATTGCCGCCTGTAACAAAAAAAATTAATATTTAGTTAGATGTTTATTCAAAATATTGCAAATTAAAAATAATAAGTAAAGCCTAATTTTTCGAACCGTTTTCATACGAGCAGACCAGACTCGATTTGCATGCTGATCCGACAAAATTTATTTCGGTGACTCAAATTTGGCGAATCACTGGTACCAAATTGAAATCGATCTCTTATAACGGAATCCGGATTACCTTGAAACTGGAGTTTTTATGAGAGTGAGAGGTACGGAATGGAATTGAGTCTATTCCTTCTTCTCTTGGAAGAACTGTTTGATTCTTCTCTTGGAAAAATGAGAGATAATTTTCAAAAGCGTTTAACTTTTTCCGTTTAACCAACGAAAGAATTAAACTTAATCGGGTAGTATATCAGTATGCTCTCTGGGATTTCATCCATCGTAGCATGCATGTTTTTGTTGTTCTTGACCTGTTTCAGCTTTCATCCATCGACATCAACAAGTGTAGTGTTAACGAAAACGTTAAATTGAAATCTGCTTTCTAGGCGTATGATAGCTTTAGTCCGAATCGATGGATGAAAGTCTGGAACTGACAACATGAAGCCTGTTACGACGGATAAAATCCCAGATGTTATCCAGCATTGGTACCATCAGCATATTCAAATATCGTAGGCTGTTCATTATTCGAATTAATTGTACTATATACTATATGAATCAAAGCTTAAATTGGGAATCGAACCCACTAATAATGCTTAAGCTATTAGCTTTGATTTCCCATTTCTAAGCTACCAACCAACCAGGTACCTTAATTATTTAAAATAATAAATTGCACACCAACTTCAGTTGCTTAAGATCAATCATTAGTTGCACGTAAGAAAGATTCTTGAAATTTGGCTATTATTCGTGAATATGTTATCGCTCAATAAAGTCGATAGCATATCTGGTTGACGGATTTGAGGGATGCTTTGAGTCAATCACAACCAGTCATATCGGACAGTATGACATTTGTGTTAAAGAGAATCGAACTTATTATTATTACCTGTTTGAAGCCTTTGCAGATAAAGTGCAAGCGTAAATGGGAACAGCCAGTATTTAAAGTCATTGGACACCCATAGCGACGAACTCTTGAGAGTGGCAATTTTCGAGAAGACCATAGATAGTTGCGCATATAGTACGACAAATAGAAGTCGTTAAACGATGCCATGAATTCAATCTCCCGAAACTAATCAGAAAAACAGGTGCTTTTTATAAATTAGCGATTATTTGTGTATTTTTTTTATACTTGTTGTGATTTTGTTTTGCTATTTTAGTTACATTGTATAAATAGATAAAATAATAATAAAAATGTGTATGTACTATATAAATGAACTTACTGAACAACGTAACCAAGTCTATTCCACCTAATAGATCTTTTGTATCTATTAGGAATGTAATCTATCATCTGTAAAGTTTATAATATATTAGTGTGAATGGTTGTATGTTGGTGATGAGTTAGAGATTGCCTATGGATGTGCTAAACCCAAATAGTTGTTCCTTGCAGACCATATATGTATTTTGTGGGTGTTGGAGTGTTATTATAAGTGTTGTTCATGTTGCTAAGCTAGGATACCCCAATAGGGACATCTGAAGCAGCGTCTAATCCATTCACTCTGCTAGGCATAAGACAGGCATAGTGAGATCTAGAATAGAAATCACAGTGCTGCCAAACTAATTTTCACTGACACTCCCCTTCAAATTACAATGTCATAGGGTTGAGACCGCGTCTGTGTTATGTTATAAACTGACGTTTTGTCCATATTAAAGTAGGCTTCTTCATGGTAGTGTCTCAGTTTTAGAGGCGTTCAGACAATATCACTGAACATATCTATTGTAATATGAGTGAAACGGTCGGTTTATAAGAAAACCACTGACACGGTCCCAACCCGGACACCTTAGTGTTTTACATGACATAGTCGGGAAGCCTGAAAGTTTAAATATATTTACATACAAACTTTTAATTAAAATATTTGTAACATTATTCTCAGAACTAAATAATTAACTTAAATTAAATCTTTAGAAATTAATTCATTAACAAAAATGAAATTTTGAGGTTATTATATCTTGATCAGCTGTTTTTATGCAATTTTTTTTACCATGTTGATGGCATTCTGATTGTCTAATAATAAGTTTGGTGTCTCCTATGATATTGAAAAACTGGCCCAAAACTTTCTTTACAGAATTAATTGGATTTGGTCTTCTGCTTTATGAGAGCAATCAAAGTATTCCGCCTCTGCTGGTGAAAATGCGTTGGAAATTGTTTCCGAGATGACTATAGTAAACAATCGCCTCCATGAAAAATTACTATACTACTAATACTTTTACTGTATAAGAATTTATACTTTGTATATGTATTTCTACTGTTCTTATCAGTAAATATATTACTATAGATACTCATGTACGCTCAAACTCCGTCTTGTATAATATCGATTAGAATTTCTTGTTTGCTTAAGTTAAATTAATATATGTTTCCAAACAGTCTAAACCAGTTCACTAGTCTTATTCAAGAATTAGCTTAGACTTGACTGGCAAATATAATGTTTGGCCTTGTTATATAGATTAGGGAATCAATCTGTTGTCGAAAATTATATTTTCTACTGCTTTCACTGGAAATCCGATACCGTTAGTATTTTTAATTTGTCTTTTTGAATTGTAGCAGTTCATTAATGAAATTAGATTGTGAAGTTTGGATTTATTTTTCAATTCTTGAATTGCTTGTAATGTGCCAGCCTTCCTACAATCGTTGCCTGATTTTATGTGGACAGCTTGACTTCTTCTGAATAAACTCCATCAGCTAGAATATCGGTCCACCCAGACCAGCATCCATCCTTACTTTTTCTTTAATATAGAGACAGTATTCTACTTATCTCCTCATAACATTTTTCTTCATGAATTCATTCAAATTTTCATTTCTTCTCGTCTGATTTTCTTTTTAATTCCTTATGACGTTTTTAAGTAAAAGTAACCTGAATCCAAGTTTCCATTTATAATGTTGTATGAATATCGATCTGACGAATGATCCATAATTTTGCAGTGTTATGTTGATAGGGAATTCTTGTGACTTTACATATACCTCGAAAATAATATCTCATGGATACCCTTTTCCCTTTACTCTTGCTTTTCTTGTTCCATCTTGTTTCATTCTGAAAGGCCAACGCTTATCAATCACTTTCCGCCTATTCATGGAGAACAGTTGGTATCCATGTGTCATGTTTTTCATCGATTTTTTTTTTTAAAGGCTTCATTCAATTCATCACTTATTTGTATGGCTTCATTGCATGTTTCTAAAACACCTTGCAAAAACAGTTTGCTGAATAAGAGAAGTAATTATTACATTTCCATATTTATTAATAGCTGGTTTAGTTTTGACTTATTTAATCTTTTCTCATTTAAAAATGAGGTTTAGAATGTTCGAAGCAATTAATTTCCTTGTCGCAATTAAAGTTTTGTTATTATTGCCACCATTCATCATTTTTAAAATAATTTTCATTTAAGTTTTCCTCCCTATCCGAATAATATTCTACAAATATTTTATCATGACATATAATGATTCTTTGCTTCCACATCAAAAAGTCGAATGGATTAGCTCTGTGGTGGTACGTTGAACTTGAAACTTTGCCTTATCATACTTCGCGGAGGTCTCGAGTCGATTACCTTAGATTTTCTCTTTCTATAAGCCCCTACAACTCCGGTGATGGGCAGTGTTGTCTGTTGGAGGCAGTTCACTGAAAAGTCTCTGTAGGTCTCTGTAGATCTTTCAGGTCGCAGTGCACTATTTCCCAAAGAAATATAATCTTACCTGAACCTTAAGTAATTTCTTCCAACGACCACTCCGTTTTGCTAAAGGCATATTTTGTTTGGAAAATTACTTCCAAAAAGTTCTGTTCTATTAAATATGTGTCTGAACTAATTCCTTGGTTTATCTTCTTTCTTTTTTTTTATTGCTGATGTTCTATGTATAAATACACAAAAAAATATTATCTCCAAAGATATTTGGGAAGTACAGTATTTTACGTCATCATTGAACGTCACATTATCAAGTAATATTTATTCTGTTCTTAGGTTCACATATTTAGACATTCTATTTATTTGTGGAGTTTTTAGATGTAGTATTCTATAAGGCCCTTACTGCTTGTTCCTAAAACAATCTCTCTTAATTATTTCGAGGCATACTCTCGGTCATTATCATTTTGGGGAAGGAGGAGGAGGAGGAGGGGGCCGCATCGATTGCTTTGGCCATTAGCACCAACTAATTTTATTATCCTTACTTTGTATCCTGTTTCTCTTTGATAGATTCTATAGAATTTTTAATGTTATTAACAATATTTTATAATTTTTTTCCTGTTGTAATAGATAAACTTTTTTTAAAGTTTTTAATATTCATCAATCATTGTTTGAAGGTACCTGTACCCACAAATTTTGTAGGTTTTATGGGACAGTGAAGATTCATTTCAACTAAGTAACTTCATTCAGTTTAATCTTTTTAATAAGTATAAAACAGCCTTGTGGCAAGAAGAAAATCAGGGTTTTAAGAGTTTAAGGATATAGATAATGTAAGTTATTTAATTTAATGATTCCATTGTATTTTAAACCTATCACTTCTTTATTGTTAATTAAAAATTCACTCTTTGAATGATAGCTCTTTAGAGTTTTTTCTTTTAATAAAAGCTAAAATTCAAAGACAATAGGAGAATATTTAATTGCCTAGTAGACGGAAGTTCTAATTAAGTATGCAGTCCTTATTAAAAAAAATGTCGTGTTTTAGATTGAATTCCTTTTAAATGGTAAATTTAAAACGATTTCTACTCAGCTAATTTCTGCGACCTTTAATATAGACTACTAGTTTAATTTTCTAAGTGAAAGTGTTTCAGTGTGCAAATGTTTAATTTAAAAGTGGTAGATATAATAAATGAAAAGTAATTTTTAAAAGGGATGTTGTTGTACCGTTTATTTGACATTTCATTTTAAATAATCTAGCGTTTAAAGAATAAGGATTAATGTAATAAACTTTGTATAGAGTTTGATTTCAGTTTTATTAAAATTGCGTTGTGGATACAAATAAAGGGAAATTTCATCATAAATAATTCTCCTTGTCCTTTTATAGTGTTCCTACGGATAGTCTATGGCTAAGTAGTCGCTTTTGGTGCAAGAAGTCAGGATTTTCGATTTCCGTGAAGGCTCAGAAGATGATGAGAAAAAATGGGGATGCTACCTGGTAACGAAGCAAGTACCTAATCGGTGATGGGAACCGCGCGGGGGTTTGAGTACTTTCAATATAGATTACTCTGTGGCAGGACTTGTGCGTTGGGCCATTCCTTTGCAGTGAGCAATTGTCATTGAGTAGGGACCAAGAGGCATTAGGTATCCTATATCCACAATACGATATTGCTTAATGAATTCGAATTTATGAAATGTATACATTGCTTAGAGAAACAGAAAAACAAAAGAAATACATAATTGTGAAATGTGAATTATCTTAAATATAAAACCCTTTACCTTGATTTCATGCATTCTAGCTGCATATATGCATGAATTTAATGCAGTCTTCAACAGGATGAGAAAATTGAGAAATGCAGAGGTAATTATTCGCAATACAGGTGTACCCCAATTCAATTTAATGAAACAGTTGTCACAAACTAGATAGAAATATATAGTGGCGGGTAACCATCCCAATACCACTGTTCCAACAATCAGTAATGTTGTCCTCAGAGCTTTTTCATTTCGGCTTTGTCGAAGATCATTTGCTTGTCCTGACTGCAATGAAACATAAACATAATATTTTTTTTTTTTAAAAAAAGAGAATAATTATACATATTATTTATTGTAGCTTTGCTGAAAGTTTGTCTGATAGCTCTGATAGTTTGTCTTGCTCCCCCTTTAATGTAAAAAAAATTCTGCTTTTTTATGTGTCATGAAAAGTCTATATTTCATGAGGGAAAAGGAGGAAACAGATTGAAATATAATAAATATCTATATTAGAAAAAGAAATTTATTCAAAAGTAGTACAAATCTTGTGAAAAATAAATAACCGTCTTCGAATTTTCTTTATAAAATTTTTTTAGTAACATATGATAACTCCTCTTGCTGCATTCTCTTCGGCGGGCTGATGAAATTTGAAATTCTTTCTTGTTCTAAGTGGCCCCACTCTTTCATTTGCGCGGCTCTAAGGTGCTGGGGATCCATGGGAGGGTTCGGCCGCCTCCTAGCTCGTCCCATAGGTGTTCTATGGGATTGAGATCGGGGCTGCGGGAACGAACACCAACCTCGTTAAGGTGATGTCAGTTCTGTAACTCTGTGCTGTTAGGCTCGCTCTCTGGAACACATGGAGATCGGTCTTCGCCTCTGACGTTATCCCACCCCAAACCATTGCTGATCCATCTCCGTAAGACACACTCTCTGGAGATATTGCAATGTGCAAATCGCTGTCCTCGTCTTCTCCACACTCTAACCGGGCGATCTGATGTGAATAATGCAAATCTGGACTAGCCGCTCGATGTGCTAGGGTGAATTGTACTCTTGTAGCTGGCGTCTCTGATTGAAGGTGAACTTCAGCAAGCCACCATGCGCACTGTTTCCATACTGGCGTCCTCATTTCAGGCGCTGAGTGATCTCCACAGCTGTCTGAAAATGATTTCGGAGAGTTTGCATGAATAAATAAATCTGTCGCTCTAGGTCGACCTGAACCTGGCCAGCCTCCTCGCAACTGGCCAGTCTCTCTCTGTACCTCTGGATGGCCCTCCGAAGGTAGTTTCTGGCCGCATAACGCTGGCTTCTCCCATCTTCGACTAACGCGATAATCCTGGCGACTGTTTCGGTAGTTAATACCATACTGACATAGCCAACAATCACTAAATATCCTCGACCTCAGCGATAAAAAAAGCGAAAATGATTTAAGGGAAAAATAATGCACTCATAAATTGGCTGGAAACAAGCTGATGCAGGAATCACTATTATACCTGGGACCGTTATCGCTAAATCCTATAGGCCTGATTAGTAGATAGTGAACGGGATTATTGATAGCACAAACCTATAAAATAACAATACACTCAAAATAAACTTCAAATACATTTTTCTCGAAAAGTATAATGGGCGCCGCTTTTTTTTGCTGTTTAGTTTATTTTTGATCCAAAATATTTTTTTTTTTAATGTAACAACATATAGTACATTAACATTTTTTTACATTACAAATATATGCAATCCAACTTTTAGTCTCTACCTGATTTTCTAGGGATGCGGTTTTTTACAAATTAAATTCCGGATCCTTATAAGAACTTCCAGTATGTTGCAGACTGTTTTCTCCTCAAATAATGCTCTAATTAGATTTGGCATTTTTGTTTCCAAATCTCAGCATTCATGTAAACCGTTCTTTATTATATAACTAGAAAACAATCTTATAAAATAATTTATTGTTTCCTTGCTTTGAAATAATTTTATATCCATATTTCTATCCACCTCCTCCCTTCCACAAACGCACTTACATACTATATATATACACCAGTAAATAATAGTCTATCAAGACCATAGTGTATAAAATTGATTACTTGGTTTTCGACCTATGTACCTCTATTACATTTAATAAATCTTCTTCTTCTTCGGATCATTTATTTCTCTTCTTGATGTAAGAGCATGTATTGGCGATCATGCCAAATTGTCGAAGTAAAATTTTTTCCCCATAACTGCATTTTTTAGGTCACCGAATTAGAAAATAATGCATAACAGACCCATGCATGGTGTCCGCTTGAAGATGGTCCACTCTTTAAGAAGTTTTATTAAAGTCGTTCACACTTGTATTTTTCAGATCATTTTGAAAAATACAATTTAATTTGGTACAAAAAAAAAAGTTTTACAATATTTTTAAATTACGTTACAAAAGAAAGAAAATGATGGACAAAATTTTAAGAACGGTTCAGTCATCAGTGATGACTGAATTTTACAATTTTTTTTATGAGATTTTTTGATTTAAAACACCATTTCTTTG
>JAAEAF010007830.1:0-32181 GCA_011037195.1 Triatoma infestans
CACTTCCATCATCGAATTCGACGAGCCCTTAGACCACGCCCACTTACCCCCACCCCTATTCCAAACACCAATCATCGAACTGGACGAGCACTTAGGCCACGCCTATTTACCCCCACCCCTATTCCAAACACCAATCATCGAACAGGACGAGCACTTGAGCCAGCCCCCTCCCCACCCCTCCCACTGACAATCATCGAACTCGACGAGCACTTTAGCCACACCTACTCACCCCCTCCCCTTAACTTATCATCCATATCGATGACTCCATTTTCTTTCCGCCCCTCACCCCTTAACTTATCGTCCAATCCGATGGCCGTATTTTCTCCCCCACCCCGCTCCCTAACCTAGCATCCAATCCATTACCCCCCACTCCTGAATTTATCATCCAATCCGATGACTCCATTTTCTTTCCACCTCCATCCCCACAACAAGATGGCGGAACCTAACACCGTAACACACCACCCCTCTCCTAACTCTAGGCTGGAGAGGTATTTTTTATTTTTATTTTATGTGAAAAAACTTGTCTTACCTGCGATTCGATCCTACAATCTATAGGTTGGAAGTCGCATCACCCTAACCACTCGGCCATAGTAGTCCTCTCGCTAGCTGTAGTTTTCAACGTACACTTAACGCCCGCACTATCATAATTTTATTTCCGCTCAACCCACTCACAAAAAAATTAAATAAAAAAAAAAATATGGCGGAGATGCATTCAACTGTCACACATAATAATAATAATAATAAAGAAATTCACAAAAACATAAAAAACAATATGGCGGAGTGACATCCAACTTTCACCACGCAATCAAAATAATAAAAAGATTGACTTACCCCTTCCAGCTCCCTGCTGCTGCTGCTGCTGATATTAACACGACGCGCACTTACACAGAACTGAACTACATTCGACAATACAATGTACTATAGTAACGTTTATCCCCACTCCCCTATGACGTCATTGCTAATTGGGGCATGCGCATATCTGCCGCCGCCTTATAGATTACAAATATTGATTTTATTATATTGTATGACAAAACCACTGCCTTTTCAATATATTATTCGTATGACGTCACACAGCAATAGTATTGCCAGTGCCTTATTTATTACCACTACCTTCTAGACAAATCCCCCATTCAGATAACGTCACACAGTCTATAGTGTTTCACTGCCAATCGCAATATATCGATTACAAATATCGATTATCCATATCAATTAATATCGATCTTATAAATATAATTTATTAATAAGAAAAACACTATCTATTTTCTTCTACCAGTTATTGCATCACCTTTTGAAATTAAACTTTGTACTAATAAAATATATCTATTCTTACCTTAATCACTTTGTATTCTTTTGTTTATTGAACTTCAAAACAACATATATCTTGCCTGTCCGAACATGTTAGTTATTTATTAAGAAAAATACAAAGAAACTACAATGAGTCATCCATGATTTATTAATATTTAATCATATTATGTAAAAATAAAACTTTGCACTCATTACCTTTCTTGCCTGTCCGGACCTGTTACCACAGGTCTTAGCAGGTTTGTAATACTTAATCCTATTATTTAAAAATACAACTTTGTACTCATTACCTTTCTTGCCTGTTCGGACATGTTAGCACAGGTCTTATTAATATGTTTAGAAATACTTAATCCTAATATGTAAAAATTAAACTTTGTACTCATTACCTTTCTTGCCTGTTCGGACATTTTAGCACAGGTCTATTACTGTTTAAGTAATCTTTAATTCCTATATATGTAAGAAATATAACTTGTACTCTTACCTTTCCTGCCTGTACGGACGCTTTTACCACAGTCTTATTACCATGTTTAGTATACTTAATCCTATTATGTAAAAATTAAACTTTGTACTCATTACCTTTCTTGCCTGTCCGGACATGTTACCACAGGTCTTCTTAGCATGTTTCTTAATACTTAATCCTATTATGAAAAAAAGTATGTATATATAATGATATACAATGTTAAGGCAATCCTCAAGAGAATATTGCAGACCACTCTAATCTGCCCCCACTCAGATTTTCTCAACCAATCAAAATGCAGTATTATATCATCAATATTTTATTTCGATTATGCGCATTAATTTAATAGAATTGCGACTCTCCTGCGCTTAGCCAATAGGAATGCAGTATTTAAATAATCGATTATTTTAAATATCGATTGATCTGACAGTATAAATACCTTGCATTCTGTGTGCTCGTCCTCATTCTAGTTTTGCTGCGCCTTGTGACAACACCTGAAAAACTAACCGTGAGTACTGATTCTTTTATTTCTTAATCATTTTTAACTTTTCTTATCATATTATTTTATTGCTTTTATATCTCTCTTTTATTTTATTATAATTATTAATATTTGGTTCTTATTTTATTTATTAACGTTCTAGAATTTTATTATTTTTCTATTAATCATTTTATCTTGTTTTTGCTTATTATTATTTTATTGCTTTTATTTATCTTTTTATTTTGTCATTCCTATTTTATCTTTTTTTTAATTTTTTTACTTAACATATTTATTAACGTTTTAAACTTTTATTATTTTTATTTCATTTATTGTACATATATTTGTGAATAGTTATAGTTTTTATATTTTATTTCGGTGTTGGGTTCTTAGTTTTAAGTTTTGTGCGTATTTATTTTTTTATATTTCTAAAAAATGGAGTGCCAGTATTGTAAGAAAATGTTTATTAGGAAGGATTTTAAGGAACGTGATGAAGCCGTATGCGAGGCACATGAGCAAAATCGGACATGTCAATCTTGTGGTGAAAGATATTCCTCCCGAAAATCTTTACTTGCTCATGTGCGGCGTTGCGGCAATGAAGCACCGGCCGTCATGCCCAAGAGAGCTCGACTACAAGCAGCTCAAGGGCAGTTGTATGAGGTAGAAACCGCATTCGGAGGGACTCTGCGAACATACTTCCTTCCATGCTCCGGTGCAGCCGATGCTTTAGAATTTCTAACTAGTCAGTTAGATACGTTGGAACGGCTGCTCACGGAGTACATGGCAGAGGATGAAGCTCCCTTAAAGTATAACTTGGTCTTGGAGGCGACATTTGAAAACATGAAAGGTGAAACTACTGATCGCGCCTTCAAGACCAAGAACACAGCCATTTATGAAGACTCCTCCATTCAAGAAACCCTCAATGAAGGTTTTAAAAAAATTATAGCTGAGATGGAGGAGTCCGCACTGAAATGGAGCGGTTGGACTCTGAAGGAGTTCGACGGGGTCCTTCTGAGAGTAAATAGGTTTCTACCTCTAGGGGGTTGCAGCTTCATACCATTGCCTCCACATATAGCAATCGCCAGTGGACCTAGAAGGACAGGGGAGAGAGGGACAAAAGGAGTGGAACTGAGGGGGGCGGGAGGGAAATGTGCAAACACTGACGGGGTGGAAAGAGAGAAAGAAGGGGAATACCGGTGAAGCGAACGGTGGCTTAAGTAGTCAATTCCAGAGTTGTTGATCCCCACCTCGTTGAAAAGAACCCACAACGCGTTTCCAAATACAAGAACTTGGAACACAGTTATAATTTTGATTGCATTTCCTTCCCCACTCCTCTCCATGAAGTGAAGAAGTTTGAGAAATATAACAATATTTCGGTCAACGTCTTCACCCTTGGAGAGAAAAGAGACGTGTACCCTCTAAAGGTCGTTAAGCAGGAGAAGGAAGACCATCGTGATCTCCTTCTCCTGACGCTGGAAAACGGACGGAGCCACTACACTTATATAAGTGATTTTAATAAACTGGTGGCCCGTCAAATAAGGCACCATAACGGTGGGGTACACGTTTGCAAGCGGTGTTTCACGCATTTTAACACCGACGGCGTGAACATCGCAGAGCGGGTGAAGGAACACGCGGAGTACTGTGGGGTGAACAGACCGAGCCGTATTGTACTGCCTGAATGCGGCGACGATGGGCGTCCTCCAACTGTTTCATTCACAAAGATACAAAACCAGATGAGGGTTCCCATCGTCGTATACGCAGATTTTGATGTATTTTAAAAAAAGTAGACAGTAACGGCAACAATGCGGGTCGGTCATACACCACACCCTATCAGAGTCACCTTCCAATGAGCTTCTGCGCGTATGTGAAGGTAGCAGAAGACATTCCAAGCCATTGTCTGCCTGCCGACTTTCCTGCGGAGCCCTACATCTATACAGGGGAGGACGCCGCAGAGAAGTTTATGGCATACATAAAGACAGTGGCGGAAAAGGTGTCTCTGGTGTACTCCGTGAAGCGGCAAATGCTACCTCCGACACCTTCCCAGCTGGAACATTTCCAAAATTCCCAAACCTGCTACCTTTGTCATTCGTCCTACACCAATTCCGATCGTAAAGTGGCGGATCACGATCATATCACAGGTATGTATCGTGGTCCTGCTCACTCTTCCTGTAACATCCTTTACCGCACTCCCCGTTTCCTTCCCGTGTTCCTCCACAATCTGAGCGGTTATGACGCCCACTTTATTGTTCGCGAGTTGGGGTATGACTCAAGTCGTATTGACGTCATCCCCAACAGCGAGGAAAAATACATTTCCTTTAGTAAACAAGTGGACGCCCTAACCGTCAGATTTGTGGACACCTTCCGGTTTATGGCTTCCAGCTTGGACAGGTTGTCCAAGAATTGACCCAGAGACAAATTCAATGATACGGGTAAATTCTTCCCCGCCGATAAGATGGATCTGGTCGTAAGAAAAGGAGTGTACCCCTATGATTACACGGACTCGTTTGAGAAGCTTAGGGAGACGGTTCTACCCCCTAAGGAGGCATTCTATAGCACCCTAAATGAATGCCACATCTCGGACGAGGACTATCAGCATGCACAGTCGGTCTGGGAGGCGTTTGAAATTAGAACCCTAGGGGGGTACAGCGAGCTCTACCTTAAGTTAGACGTAATGCTCCTATGCGACATCTTTGAAAATTTCAGGGATGTTTGCATAGGAGCATATTCGCTGGACCCTGCCTGGTATTTCACGGCTCCCGGGCTGGCATGGGACGCCATGCTGAAGTGTACAGGGGTAAAACTTGATTTGCTCACCGACTATGACCAGCTCCTGATGATCGAGTGGGGCATTAGGGGTGGTATTTGCCAATGCAGTCATCGCTATGGTAAAGCAGATAATGCCCATCTGTACCCAGATCGAGATCCCCATAAGGAGTCGTCATACATTGCCTACCTAGATGCAAACAATTTGTACGGGTGGGCAATGTCAAATCCGCTTCCTTATAGCGGTTTCGAATGGGTACAAGATCCGGATACTCTAGACTGGGGCAATATGCAAGAAGATGGTCCCTTCGGGTATATTGTCGAGGCCGATATGGAGTATCCCAGCAAGTTGCACGATTTGCATAATGATTTCCCCCTCTTCCCGGAGAATAGGGTGCCTCCGGGACAGGTTAACAAGAAATTGTTAACCACACTAACATCTAGGGAGAAATACGTTGTGCATTTCGTCAACTTGCGGCAAGCCATGGGTTTGGGTCTGCGGTTAGTGCGCGTACATAGAGCGCTGCGATTCAAGCAGTCTCGTTGGCTAAGTTCTTACATTAACCTCAACACCCAAATGAGACAACAGGCGACAAACGACTTCGACAAAGACTTTTACAAACTGATGAACAACGCCATATTTGGTAAATTCATGGAAGACGTACGAAAACGAATGAAAATAGAACTGGTGACCGACGAACGACGACTGAAAAAACTAATCGCTAAACCGACATTCAAGGACAGGACAATCTACTCAGAGACTCTGGCTGCAGTACATCTGGACTTTGAACAGGTTAAGATGAACAAACCTATTTACGTAGGAATGGCCATACTTGATCTGTCCAAAGTCCGGATGTACGACTTTCACTACAACACTATGATGGACAAGTACGGACCTGACAGACTAAGACTTCTCTATACAGACACCGACAGTTTAATTTACCAAATACGGACCGACGACTTTTACCAAGACTTGTTGACAATGCTGGACGAATTTGACACCTCTGACTATCCTGACGGACACCCATGCAAAGACAATAGAAATAAGAAGTTGTTGGGTAAATTTAAGGATGAAGTCAACGGTGAGGCTGTATCTGAATTCGTGGGCCTCCGCGCTAAAATGTACGCGTTACGCATCCGCGGGCTAGAGAAAAAACGGGTGAAAGGGATAAAGAGGGCAGCCGTTGAAAATAAGATCACATTCAACGATTATATGACTGCCCTCTTCGACAGAAAAGAGTTTACCACCATGTTTCGAACGATTATATCGAAGCAGCATAAACTCTTTTCTGTCGAACAATGCAAAATATCTCTTTCACCTTACGACGATAAGCGGCACATCACCGAGGATGGTGTGCGCACTCTCGCCCATGGCCACTTTACCATACAGCTGTGTAACGACGTTGTGGTCCTTGTAAATATATATATATACATGTAAAATAGTTTTGCTATGTACAGTATTTAGGTTATGTTTATTTTACTAATTTTCTAATTAAAACTTTTTATTTATTTATTTATACTGTTTCTAAATATTTTTTTATACATATATGAGTTTAGTTGTAGTTAATTAATGATAATACAAAAAAAAAAATAAATAAATAAAAAAATGGTGGTGGGAATTTCTATTTCTATATATAGTTTTTAAATTTTGTAAATAGCGTGAATGTTGGTGGTGGTTGTTTGTATGAGTGTGAGTGTCCATAGTAGATAGAAACTGTACATAGAAGTTTTAAGAAATCTATATAAAGAGAGGCGGGAGAGCGTTCCTTATCATTCCTCATCATGCGGTTGTTAAAGCAACAACATAACATATCCATCAAAAACCTTGACGGCAGTGCCTCTTTAAAGAAAGAATCTAAACACGGTCCACTCTTCCCCGATTCCATTAGATGTTTAATATGTGGACCATCAAATTGTGGGAAAACTAACCTTATGTTGAGTTCAATCTATGATCCCAAGGGGTTACGATTTGAAAATATTTATTTGTTTGCAAAGTCCTTGCATCAGCCAAAGTATAGACATTTAGCTCAAATATTGGAATCTTTGAAAGATATTAGATTTTTTGAATATGAAGACAACTCCCAAGTTCCATCACCTAAAGAGGCCCTGCCCAATTCAATCATTATATTCGATGATATTGCTTGTGATAAGCAGGATAATGTACGATCTTACTTTTGTATGGGGCGTCACAATGGAGTCGACATATTTTACCTCAGTCAAAGTTATACTAGAATTCCTAAGCATTTGGTGAGAGAAAATGCCAACTTCCTAATACTCTTCAGACAGGATGAATTAAATCTGCGACGTATTTATGATGATCATATCAACTCCGATATGGAGTTCCAAACCTTTAGAAAAGTATGTCATTGGTGCTGGAAAGATGACAGGTACGGTTTTCTGGTGTTGGACAAAGATAGACAAATTAATGACGGACGGTATCGACAAGGTTTCGGAGCCTATATAATACCCTGAATGTAGGTGTAACAATCAGTCTACTGCAAGACATGGAAGAGTCAACTCAAGCAATGCGCGATATAATCGCCACTAGGAAAGCAATCCAAGAAAAGTATAACTTGCTAAGGAGAAACAGGGAAGAAACTGACGAATATTTGAAAATGAAATATCAGCCTTTGTTGAATCCTTTGAAGGAACTAATGGGTAAACAAGAGGATCATTCGTCTCAACTTAATCTGAAGAGAACACTTAAGCCGGAACCGATTGTTTCCGAAACACCACCAGCAAAAAGACCAAGATATCTAAAGCTAGAATCGGCTACAACACCCGGAATATCAAATTCCTCGTCTGAAGAAGAGCGGAAGCTTCCAGCAAAGGGACCGTTGAAGTGTACTCCACAGTCGGCTGGAACTTCAGTTCCAACTACACCACTTCAAGAAGTACGAGAGCTGGTACACACGCCCAAAGGAAAAGAAATTTCAGAAAAGTATTTGAAAGAAGTGGGAGAAATATCCTCAAATTATATTGCAAAATTTATGAAAAATGAGACCAAGGATTTGGATATGGTATACGGCGTAGTTTATGATGGCCAGAAGTTCACCATTGGTGATACGGAGATCTCAATCAATAAAGACATTTTATCTGTTGGTGAAGATACCTTTTATGCTACCCCGGGACTTTTTGAATTGTTATTTATGAAATATCCAAACTTAACGCTGGTGAAAAACACAGATTGCGATAATTATAAGCGAATACTACAACAAACGAACGCACATAAAGAAGGACACAGTCCAACAGGGGCAATCAAGGTACTGAAAACAAACATGAAATATAGGAAAGTGATTTCAAAATTGTTTCCAACGAAAAAAGGTGCTGGACATGTCGACCCCAACAGGCTTGTAGACAGATTAAGAGTATTATTTGGCACAAAGAATGCTGGTGTTGAAATAAAAAGAATAGAAGATCAACTGAGAGACGGAGGTGTAATAGCTTAGACTCACCTACAATACACCTCATTTCATCATGACATCCGTTAAGGAACAGATCGTGCATGAGTTGCATAGACCAGCAAGAAGAATATTCAAGAGAAGATCAGTTTTATTGAAGGAAATAGACGATTTGTGGCAAATTGATCTCGTGGAGATGCTTCCCTACGCCAGATTCAACAAAGGCAACAAATATCTCTTGACAGTGATTGATTGTTTCTCCAAATATGC
Source organism: Triatoma infestans (assembly GCA_011037195.1). Taxonomy (NCBI): domain Eukaryota; kingdom Metazoa; phylum Arthropoda; class Insecta; order Hemiptera; family Reduviidae; genus Triatoma; species Triatoma infestans. The sequence continues at coordinate 8,669 of JAAEAF010007830.1, forward strand.
CTGGGCTGTACCTCTTAAGAATAAGTCAGCACTTGAGGTGAGTAGAGCATTTGAAAAGGTATTGCAGGAAAGGAAGCCAAACAATCTACAAACTGATAATGGCAAGGAGTTCTGTAACAGAATATTTGCCAAGCTGATGAAAGTGAATGGTATAAATCACTATTCAACCTTTAGTAATTTGAAAGCTTCAATTGTTAAGCGATTCAATCGAACTTTGAAATCTGCAATGTGAAAAAAGTTTAGCTTGCAAGGATCCTATGATTGGCTAACCATCATTAACTCTCTGGTAAAGAAATATAACCAAACTAAACATCGAACGATCAAAATGGCACCGGTTTCTGTAAGAGGTAAGGATGTAGAAGAACGGCTGTTGCGTGATGTATATGCGAAGAAAACAATTACTACCGTACCTAGATTTAAAGTAGGCGATCATCTACGGATATCCAAGTATAAAGCACAATTTGCCAAAGGCTATCATCCTTCATGGTCCACAGAGATATTTAAAGTTGTAGAAGTTAAGGATACCACACCAGTGACATATCATCTGCAAGATTATAAAGGACAAATAATTGCTGGAGGTTTTTATCAAGAGGAGCTACAGCTAGTGAAATATCCCGACATCTATCTTGTGGAGAAGATTATGAAACGAAAAGGTAATAAAGTCTTAGTGAAATGGCTAGGTTTAAACAATTCACACAACAGCTGGGAGAATGTGAAGAATGTGCTTATATAAAGCCGGACGAGGCTAACTTCGATTCAGTTCATCATGAGACGTGCTAGAGACAAGAAGAAGAAACGAGTCATACCTACTCCTAAACGGATTGGTGGGAATTCTTCTAAATTGAGTGGTAAAGCTAAACGAATGTTGGATGGACTACCTCGTCTGCGGCTGAGTAATTTTGATCTACTCAGATTAGCTAAATCAAAGAAAATTCCCCATTTTATAGGGGTATTCATGATTGATGAATTTCCAATGAAACCGTGGAAAAATGAGCGAGCCATTTTTAATTTGGATAGTAGTTGTGGGATTGGAACTCACTGGGTTTGCTATAAGAAGAGAGGCGATTATGTTCAATTCTTCGATAGCAGTGGAGCCAATCCACCTTCTGAGCCGCTCCGCTATTTAAAAGATTGCCGCATTTCATCGAACAGGAAGCAGTATCAAAAAATGGGCAGCAACAATTGTGGACAGCTGTGTTTACTTTACTTGCTGGATCTGCTATAAAAGGAAGATTATAGTTGGGTGCATTCATTTGGTCGCCAGACAGCGATGGGTTTGGACTTTAGGAGAGTGAATAAAAGGACAACTGCAGAGAAGAAAAGCATCATTCCAGTGAGAACAGTTGACGAGAGAACATCGTTAACCAACAGCAATATTCGTTTTCTTCAAGCGGCAGGTTACTACGTGTTATCGCCAATATGGAAGTGCTAGATTTGGAAGAAAGACGTCTGTTCGACAATTCAATTGAATGCATAGAATTGCATTCACATCACCCTTATGCATCATCAAAACTGTTGCCTGGTGATGAAATACGTATAAGTGTACAACATCAAGATCTATATACGCTGCCCAGTCAAAGTTTACTCTATTTGGAGGGTAGGTTTTTAAAGGAAGACGGCTCAACAATACCAACTTCATCAAAATTAACCAATAATGCATTTGCATTTCTATTTGATGAAATAAGATATGAACTGAGTGGCGTTGAAATAGATCGTGTAAGAAATCCAGGAATTGCTTGCACACTTAAAGGATTGGTTTCACTTAAGGACGGCTGTCAATACATAGAAAACTGGGGCTGGTGCTATCCTCAGAGTGATACACTGAACATCACTTCAAATGAAGGATACTTTAATTTATGCATTCCTCTATCATCACTACTGGGATTTTGTGAAGACTATCAGAAGATTGTGATCAATGTTAAACAAGAATTGATACTCGTTAGAAACAGACAAGATGGAAACGCTTACAAATTCAACCGACAGAGAGCTGAAGATGCGGTGGAAAACTGTAAAATAGAATTGGTGAAACTATGCTGGAAGCTGCCCTATGTCACCGTCAACGAACATCAGAGATTAGCTCTTATGCGTCATCTCAAATCTGAAAAGGTATTTTCACTAAGTTTTAGAAGCTGGTAACTCTATGATTATCCACTATTGCCGGCAACTCAAAGACAAATCTGGTCGGTGAAAACATCAAGTCAGCTGGAAAAGCCACGCTACCTCATTTTAGCTTTTCAAACTGAACGAGCAAATAATGTGGAAAGCAATGCTAGCCATTTTGACCATTGCAATGTGTCAAATGTAAAACTTTATTTAAATTGTAAAGCTTTCCCATACGATGATTTGAACATAGATTTCTCAGCTAATCGTTATGCACTATTGTATCACATGTACGCTTCTTTTCAAATGTCATATTATGGAAAACAGAAGAAACCTCTAACTTCCTGGCGAAATTTTAAAGAGAAAACACCCTTAATTGTAATAGATTGTTCTAAACAGTCTGAATCTATCAAAACGGGTCCAGTTGATGTAAGATTAGAATTTGAATCAAAAAATCCATTCCCGGCCAACACAACTGCATATTGTCTTATTATACATGATAGGGTGGTAGAATATAACCCTCTAACTGGCATTGTACGCCGTATGGTATAAAAAGATGTGAATTGTTGGCTCAGTGTTCAGTATGGCTCAGACAGGCATATTGATTGCTGACTTCCAGTGCTTTGTGGATGGTGTCGGAGGTTATATTGTTAAAGAGCTTTCACTTTTTGTAACTATCAAACTGTTCGGCACTGGATATTCAAACCGCCAATACGACATAAACAAACAGATAAAAGTAGAAGAACTAATTATTGGTTAGAAAATTATTATCATAAAATTAGATGGAATGATGGGGAAGTTGAATATGAATTGATTAGAGATATTTTCAAATGTATTGATTGTAACTATAAATTTGTATTTGTTAAGGGTTATGATAAGAAAAGATTTCTCTTGCAAAATTTGTACAATTGTTGTGTAATCAACTTGGAAGATTATGGTTGTCCGAAAATTAATTCACTTCAAGCAGTAGAAAAAGGCAACCACTGTATTAAACATAACACATGTAGAGAGAAATGTACGCAGTATCGAATTCAAGTCATTACCAACTGGCTGAATAGTAAGTTTGGTTGGAATGGTACAGAAATATTTTTGCCTTGATGTGTGTATGAATGTGGTCACTGGCGATGCATTAAATTGCCCGCAAACCTTGAATGTCGGTCACTGGAGTGGTAGAAATATCCGTAAACCTGACTGCTGGTCACTGGCGAGGTGTAAAAAGCCCGTAAACCTTGAATGGATTGTACAATGTTTGAATGTGTATTAAGGCAAACCCTAGAAAATTAAATTCGATAGTGAACATTTCTCTGTCTACTTGTATTTTCCTAAGTTGTATTTTGTATTAAGAAGAAGTTAATTTTTATTTTAAATTTGAAGTTTGTTTTCTGTTTTTTTTCTGTAAATATTTTGCATTATGTTTCAATAAATGAGTAAAAAAAATATTTCATTTTGTTTTTATTAATTTCCTTATATTTTATTTTATTAAAAAACTTTCAGGATTACCCCCACCTTGACGTGGTGAGAAAGCTTAAAGCGAATGCTGAACAAAGAGGGGTAAACAAAATTAATATAGAAAATATGAAAAATAATTGCAGGCTGATGCATGTTGAGACATGCATGATGACTCATTGTATATACAAATCTTTTTCATAATACGATTAAGTATTAAGAAACATGCTAAGAAGACCTGTGGTAACATGTCCGGACAGGCAAGAAAGGTAATGAGTACAAAGATTTATTTTTATATAATAGGATTAAGTATTACAAACATGCTAAGACCTGTGGTAACAGGTCCGGACAGGCAAGAAAGGTAATGAGTACAAAGTTTAATTATTTCATAATAGGATTAAGTATTACAAACCTGCTAAGACCTGTGGTAACAGGTCCGGACAGGCAAGAAAGGTAATGAGTACAAAGTTTAATTTTTACATAATAGGATTAAGTATTACTAAACATGTTAATAAGACCTGTGCTAACATGTCCGAACAGGCAAGAAAGGTAATGAGTACAAAGTTTAATTTTTACATATTAGGATTAAGTATTTCTAAACATATTAATAAGACCTGTGCTAACATGTCCGAACAGGCAAGAAAGGTAATGAGTACAAAGTTGTATTTTTAAATAATAGGATTAAGTATTACAAACCTGCTAAGACCTGTGGTAACAGGTCCGGACAGGCAAGAAAGGTAATGAGTGCAAAGTTTTATTTTTACATAATATGATTAAATATTAATAAATCATGGATGACTCATTGTAGTTTCTTTGTATTTTTCTTAATAAATAACTAACATGTTCGGACAGGCAAGATATATGTTGTTTTGAAGTTCAATAAACAAAAGAATACAAAGTGATTAAGGTAAGAATAGATATATTTTATTAGTACAAAGTTTAATTTCAAAAGGTGATGCAATAACTGGTAGAAGAAAATAGATAGTGTTTTTCTTATTAATAAATTATATTTATAAGATCGATATTAATCAATATGAATAATCGATATTTGTAATCGATATATTGCGATTGGCAGTGAAACACTATAGACTGTGTGACGTTATCTGAATGGGGGATTTGTCTAGAAGGTAGTGGTAATAAATAAGGCACTGGCAATACTATTGCTGTGTGACGTCATACGAATAATATATTGAAAAGGCAGTGGTTTTGTTAGTTTTTTATTAATAAATTATATTAATAAAATCGATATTAATTGATATGGATAATCGATATTTGTAATCGATATATTGCGATTGGCAGTGAAACACTATAGACTGTGTGACGTTATCTGAATGGGGGATTTGTCTAGAAGGTAGTGGTAATAAATAAGGCACTGGCAATACTATTGCTGTGTGACGTCATACGAATAATATATTGAAAAGGCAGTGGTTTTTGTCATACAATATAATAAAATCAATATTTGTAATCTATAAGGCGGCGGCAGATATGCGCATGCCCCAACTAGCAATGACGTCATAGGGGAGTGGGGATAAACGTTACTATAGTACATTGTATTGTCGAATGTAGTTCAGTTCTGTGTAAGTGCGCGTCGTGTTAATATCAGCAGCAGCAGCAGCAGGGAGCTGGAAGGGGTAAGTCAATCTTTTTATTATTTTGATTGCGTGGTGAAAGTTGGATGTCACTCCGCCATATTGTTTTTTATGTTTTTGTGAATTTCTTTATTATTATTATTATGTGTGACAGTTGAATGCATCTCCGCCATATTTTTTCTATTATTTAATTTTTTGTGAGTGGGTTGAGCGGAAATAAAATTATGATAGTGCGGGCGTTAAGTGTACGTTGAAAACTACAGCTAGCGAGAGGACTACTATGGCCGAGTGGTTAGGGTGATGCGACTTCCAACCTATAGATTGTAGGATCGAATCGCAGGTAAGACAAGTTTTTTCACATAAAATAAAAATAAAAAATACCTCTCCAGCCTAGAGTTAGGAGAGGGGTGGTGTGTTACGGTGTTAGGTTCCGCCATCTTGTTGTGGGGATGGAGGTGGAAAGAAAATGGAGTCATCGGATTGGATGATAAATTCAGGAGTGGGGGGTAATGGATTGGATGCTAGGTTAGGGAGCGGGGTGGGGGAGAAAATACGGCCATCGGATTGGACGATAAGTTAAGGGGTGAGGGGCGGAAAGAAAATGGAGTCATCGATATGGATGATAAGTTAAGGGGAGGGGGTGAGTAGGTGTGGCTAAAGTGCTCGTCGAGTTCGATGATTGTCAGTGGGAGGGGTGGGGAGGGGGCTGGCTCAAGTGCTCGTCCTGTTCGATGATTGGTGTTTGGAATAGGGGTGGGGGTAAATAGGCGTGGCCTAAGTGCTCGTCCAGTTCGATGATTGGTGTTTGGAATAGGGGTGGGGGTAAGTGGGCGTGGTCTAAGGGCTCGTCGAATTCGATGATGGAAGTGGTGGGGTAAGTGGGCATGGTCTACGGGGTCGCGAGTTCGATGATTGGTCGTTGGCATAGGGGGGGGGGTCAAGTGTGGTGTGCGATCCAGTTCGAGATGGTGCAGTGAGAGTAAGGGTGGAGGGAAGTGGTCGTGGCTTAGGATGTGGAAGGCGTGGCCTAAGTGCGTCCAGTTCGATGATTGGTGTTGGATAGGGAGTGGGGAATGGTGGGCGTCAGGTATAAGGGCTCGTCGAATTCGATGATGGAAGTGGTGGGGTAAGTGTGGGATGGTCTAATGGCTCGTCGAGTTCGATGATGGTCGTTGGAATAGGGGTAGGGGTAAGTGGGTGTATCCAGTTCGATGAGTGGTCAGTGAGAGGATGGGTGTGGGTGTTAAGTGGGGCGGCGCTTAGGTTGGGAGGGGGGAGAAGACCAGGAGTGGGTGGGTTGTGGCAGGAGTGGGATGGGAGATGGGGTTTGGGGTTGGGCAGGAGTGGGGGTGGCGGCCATTTTGAAAAAAAGTATGCCAGCTCGCCCAAAACCTATCTACTTTCGACTTATAGGATAGGTTTCTAAGTATTTGAAATTTTCTGGAAAACGTTTGAAACACCTTGGAATACTAATTGCGCAGATATAGCCGTATCAATTTTAATTGAAACATTTTTCTTGAAAAATTGGTTTTTAGAGATTTATGAGGAAACTTTAAACTGTTTTGCTGGAACTGATAGTGGACGCTGTCATACAATTTAGTCACATTCACGTAACCATTATGTCCTAAAAACCAACAACTATAATCTCCCACTGTCTATGTCTATATGTAAAGATAATGCTAACTAAACGTTTAGCAAAAAGTATGAAGTAAATTAGCCAATCAAAATTCTGATCAGCAGAGAAGGGATTAGCTCAAAGTAGCGCGCTGGACCTTCCATGCGGAGGCCCCAGTTTCGAGTCCAGCAGTGCTGCCCTTAGATTTTTTTCTTCCTAAAAGTTTCTACAGCTCACTGCCGTCCTGTTATGGACAATGTTGTCTGTTATGAGAGTACACTGCCCGGAGATAGTCCATTGAAAAGGCATTGAAACTGGCGGGTGCCAATGACCATGGATGTTGACGTGCCTTAAATTAAAAATATAATTTTTAATTTTACTTTATTCATTTAATTATTTGCAAAAACTTGAAATAAAAAAAAAATCATAGAAATTGGTTGTTTTTTTTTTTAATTATAACAAATATAATTTTTATAGCAAAAGATAGAATTACTAAAGGGCATTGGTCCTAACCGCCCTAGTTTGAGAAATGATTTATTTTATTGTTACCTTAGAATGTAATCTTTTATACAATACACTAGACTCTCAAACCGTAGGCTGGATCATTAAATGTAGGGGGGAATTATTATATTTAAATAAATATTCATTTGGAGATAGAGTTAAAATTATATTCACTGTGTAATCCTGAAGAAAGATATTTGCCCTATTCTACAAGAATTTAGAATACAGTACTTTAATAAGAAAATATTAACTTATGAATTAAATATTAATTTATTACTATTTTAAACGGGAATAACTGGATAAATCTGGTTAAATATTGTAAACTAGCCTGGGCATACAAATACATGTTGGTCAAAGAATTCAACTATTAGAAGATAAAGAGAAGTTTTGCCCAAATCCCATATACAATATTACGTTTGTCTGTTTTTGCTTTAAATCTTTTTACTTTATCTTTAACAATTTCTCTTTAATGTTTGCGGTTTTGTAATTCGGTGCATTTTTCACTTTTTCATTTTTCTTCATGTTTCCAAAAGTTGAGTTTCACTATGTAGTCTACCAATTTCATTTCTTTTTCAAGGCAACTCTCAGACGGTCGACATGATCAGGGGTGAGTCTGTCGCTATAAAATTTGTATTTTGTTCATTCTTTGCAATATTTGTTTCAATAAAGACGTTATTATTATTATTATTATTATTATTTTATTATTACAAGACAATATTAATTTTTATTATGAATTGTTATTATCTCGGACATTACAAAATAATTACCCGATCTATTTCAAATATAATTTTTTTTTATTATCAGTGGTCTATATTGAATAAGATTTCACATTTTGCGTGATTAAATACCTCATTCACATAAACATTAGTAATGAAATGCAGCCTAAAATAAATCCAAGGATAATCGATGCAAGTAGATTTTACTCGACACTCCATGCGGATGGCAAGAAGGTAACAGAAGAGAAGAGATCTTGCTGCAAAAAAAAATGAATAAGTGTCTAAATACATGATGCCACTCATCTTACTGCAAACGGTGGTACAGAAGCGGTGATGAAAGCTTGAGTTGAAGAAACTGAAAGGGAAAAGAGAGAAATAGGCAAGAAAGGGGTGTGTTTGTGGCGTGTATTTACAAAGAGGAATGTGTGTGTGTGTGTGTATGTGTGAGAGAGAGAGAGAGAGAGAAAGAGAGAAGAGAGCGTGTTAGTAAGAGATGGGGGGTGCGGTGAGTGATTCCTTTATAGATATAAGATAGAAGGAAACTTAGGTGCGGATGAGCCCAACAGCTAGAGCTCTTCCATGAACCCCACTACTGAGATAGCAGGGTGCGCTAGTCTTCCTATGAAGTTATACACGAACTCGGTGCGGGCACTTTGGAGAGGCGCGGAAGACGTATTTCCACTTTTCAGGGGTAAAAGTACTGAATCTAAATGTTATTGTGTGGCGAGTATAAGGAAGAAAAACTTTGCTTGCGACCACTGACAATAAACACTTTTATACACTGGAGAGGAGCGATAACTAAGGCTTTAAGTTCATTCGTCAGAATCTAGAGAGTGTAATGTTTTGGCGTGATGATGTGTATTTGTAGTAGCACGAGCGGTGTTGTAGCAAAAAAACGGCTTGTGATGTTGAGATAAGGGTAGAAGTATTAAGAATAATTAGGAAGTCACCACTGTTGTATAAAAATAATATATTCTGTTAAAATAATAACTACAAGTTACTTGATATTATAAACTAATTTAATATATTGTGAAACTGGCACTGATATTTAGAGAACGATTCCTGAAGTGGTCTGTTCTGACTTTGTGAAGTGTTCTGGCTTTTGAAGCAGAATTGCAGTTGTTTGAAGGCTAAGTGCAGACTGCTCGAAGGAATGCTCTCTAACAAAGCAGTTGGCCAAGTCGCATTGTACTAAATTTTGTGCCTTTGTTTCCCTACTAGCAATGACCCCAATTTACAGTACCTGACACTAAAATACACTCTTTTTGAAGTTAAATTCACTATTTAATATATTTTATAAAACTATTTATTTTCATTGCTTTCTTCCACTACATTATCCCCCTCCTGGAGAAATTTTTCGGCACGAAAAATTTGGGAGATTATCTGGAGTTGTAGAGGCTTGGAAGTTATCGAGGGCGTGTGTGTGATCTCTGCAAAGTGGCTGTTTGTTGTACGAACGCTGCGTGAGTGATTGAGCATTGCTGTGGTGGTTGAATGTCTTCTACTCGAGCGAACGCTGCGTGAGTGGGTGAGCGTTGCTGTGGTGGTAGGCTGATAGGCGAACACTACTTGGCGAGTGAGAGTGTTGCTGATGAAGGTGTAACTGGCAAGGGTAGACAAGGTGATCAATGTAGGCTTCTGAGGAACTGTAGGGTGCATGTACTTTCTGAATTTATCTATATGAACAAAAAAAAACTCTTAAGTAATTCAAAATAATTAACATAAATATACAATCATATTTAAAATATATATATATATTTAATAAGCGAGCAGGATGGGTAAGGATGTCCGATCGCAAAGGGTATGAGAAGATGAAGATCTATTCCTTTGGTGAAATCTTGTGTATCTGAAAATGATCATACAGAATTATACATAAATACATTATTGATAATGTCAATTTCTTAAAACTAATCATGCAGTTTTCATGCAATTAAATTCATGCGCATGCAATAACATTCATGCACATGCAATGGTGCAGTCGACGAAGATTCTTGGATCTGCAAAAGATAGGTTAATTTAAATTGTTACAGCATAAAAATATTATGGATATGTATGCAATAAGTTCAACAAGTATAAAAATTATTAATCTAAGAGGTAAAGATGAAATATCTAGCTTGAGGGGTATGTGCAAGTATTTCAGCCGTTTCTATAGCTATGAGGTCTTTCAACTGTTTTGCGTTTTCTAGATGAGTTGAATATAACCTTGAACAATACAAGAAAACAATTAAGTATTACAAAAATATAACATTAAAATACAAATGACAGGCAAGTACAAGAATAATACAAATTATTTAATTTCCTTTTAAGGCGAACTGAAAAAAATTAATTAATTAGGCAAATACAATATATTAAAAAAATATTAATATTTTCACATATTAAAAATAATAACAAATTCACTTGGTCATATTGATTTCACTACAAGAGCAAGTAAAGGAATTTCATAAAGGTTTAGGTGATATCTAAAAGGCGTGGCATTGTAAGGAGGGGCGAAAACCGCGACATGAAAGAAGCCGACAATCGCACCACTAAACAGAGAAAGAGTGGAAAAGTGCGGGAAAAGCGTGAGAACCAGGCTGGCGATGTTTGAAAGAGAAATAAAAGTTTTAAGAAATCGCAAGGTTTTTCTTTAAAAACAAACTACGTCAACAGAATTATAAAATTGAAATAGAGAGAGAAAAAAAAGCATGAAGACTTAATCTTTAAAGGTGCCGCAACCGAACAGAAAATCTTATGAGTGGAGTCTTATGAGTCTCATAGTGGATTTTTTTTTTTTTTTTAATTTTTTAACAAATAGCCATTGTTGAGTATAAAAGCAGAGATAATTATGTGTAGCAATTAACTTACTAAACTGTTCAATGTGTTCTAAATATTTATTTGGAGAAGTGCTCTTTTAATTACTAAATTTTATTGGCAATATTATGCAGATTGTTTTCATAATGGCTAACTATAAGCGATCGGATAAATGAAAAATTATTTTTGAAATTAGCATTCTGATTTAAATTTGAATAGCATTATTGTCTCTACATAAAATTTAAATAAATTCATATTATCGCTCAATATTACTTTATTGGTTGCGTGAATGGTGTTAGAATGAGGTGTAAACGTATAATTTGAAGTAGGCCTTAGTCGGTATTGAATTAATAATAAGATGACGCCCTACATGCAACTTTAATAATTTAATGAACACACAAATAAAGTTGCATGTTCCAATTTATTTTTCCATAAGTTAATTAGTAAAAAATTTAAATTATAAACCAATTATATTTTGTCAATGCATTTGAATACTGATATTATATTTTATTGGTGCTATACATGCTAATTTTTTAATGTTAACTTATTGTAGAAATTAGTACATATATACATAAGATTAATATTTTTAACTTCTCAGGTCAACATATTTCGAGTTAGATACGAACTCAATGGCGGTCCATTTCATTAAACGCAATTGCAATTCATCTGCTGCCTGAGCTTAGATATAAATTTTGTAAATAACGTTTATTACTTATATGGGTATTTTACTAAAGTATGAAATAAAGTGAAAATGAATTACATGAACAGATTTTTTTTTTAATATGTGGATGGGTCCGCAATTCGATAACATCTGGCATTTTATCCGTCGTAGCATGCAGATTTATACTGTTCCTGATGGATTTTCATCCATCGTCTGAGCAAATTCACCAAGTTCGTGTGGAGAATCCACTTCAACTTAATGTTTCTGTTCTGTTGCTTCAGAAACATTGCGTTGAAGTGAACTCTTTACACGAACTTGGTGAATTTGCACTGACGATGGATGAAAATCCGAAACCGGTCAGGAACACTATAAATATGCATACTACGACGGATAAAATACCAGATTTTTTTTCCTTTATTGTTGACGGAAATTGACAACTGTGTACTTACACAATAGGTAATGAAGTTACCAATAACTCTAGAGGGTATATGGCGGTTTGACACAAATTTTGTACAGAAAAACTCGGCTGTTGTTACAAAATTTGATGAGCTAAAGCACCGTTGTAAACAGTGCGACCGTTTCCATAGGAACTTACAACAAAAGAATGTACATTCGTATTATTTTAGCTTATAACCGAGATTTGCAACCACGGCAAGCTGGGCCAGGGTAGCAACAGTCTTACAGTCCAGCTAATTGCTATGAATAAATAAGCTTCTGAGATCATAACTGGATTACGTGATTCTTTAATCATCATTTTGTCATGTTATTAGATCAATATCACATAATTAACAGATATTAGCTACAAACTGTATTTTAAACAATCAGGAAGAAAATTTTTAGTATTTAACTAGGAGTAAGAGATATATTTAAAAAAGAATTATTAATTTATTTGAACATATGACTCTGATGCAAAAATTTTGATTGCATTGGGTGTTAGTTGATAGTCATTAAATGTTTGTGGAGGTAAACTTTAAGTTATATTAAACAAACAGCAATTATCAAAGAATATATTGTGAGAGAGAAATCAACTTCTACCCAGTACTCCCACTTAGTTAAGTGTAAGTAAGCTAAAATGTGGTTGTACAGAGTTACACCTTATCACCACCAAGCGGCAACAATGAGAGAGTATCTGCGTCTGTAAAATGGAGTAAGCCGATTACTGTATATCTTACCCACTACTTGAAGTTCATACTTCCTGTATAATAAAGCTTGAAAGTTCGCCACCCGGCAGTATAGTATGCAATGAAATCTAGCTATTTACTTATTAGTGGTAACCATTTTATGTAGACCGCACCGTCTGTTATGATAACGTAACAATAAACATTTTGCTGGATGAGGTTATAAATTAATTCATTAAATATTTATATATAGTTACATTTATAATTTGTTTACTTACAATTACGTAAAGCTTGATTCTTTATGAAATCAGTTTTCATTATTCGTCAAAATGCCGACACTTTGTTTCCTCTTTATATTATTTAATAAAGTAAATACGAGGTATGTCCAGTAAGTAAGTGTACTGAGGCTCTCACAGCCGGAGGGATTTTGTTTTCGAAATGTTGGCTACACTGTCGTGTAGCCTGATTCCTCCCCTCCGCAACGAGACCGGTTTGAGGTCAGTACGTTGCGAACTGTCGACGCGACAATACGTTTCATGAAAAATGTCAATCCAATCTCCCGCCAAGTGTGAAATACGCGGCGTCATCCGCTATCTCGTTTGGAAGGGAAAATCTCCGGTTGAGGTTTATAATGAGGTAAAAACTGCATATGGTGATAAAGCTATGAATCGTACGAGTGTGTTCAAGTGGTGTCGCGAGTTTAAAAACGGTCGTACGTCTGTGCATGTTGATCAGAGGAGCGGAAGACCTTCAATTGTGCAAAAAATCGAAAATGCGCTCCGTGACGATCGCAGATTGACTGTGGATGAACTTTCTGCGATGTTTCCGCAAATCTCCAGATATCTGCTACACGAAACCATCACAGAAACCCTCGGATATCGGAAACTGTCCGCGAGGTGGGTCCCAAAACATCTGAGAGACCAACACAAGTTGAATCGAGTGGAACGAAGGAACTGCTTGCCTTGTTTAAATGGGATGTTCTGAACCATCCCGCGCATTCCCCTGACCTAGCACCTTCAGATTACTATCTCTTTACCTCCCTGAAGCTTCACATGGGTGGAAAAAGGTTTTCAACCGACGAGGAGATGAAGGGGAGGTGGAGAAGTGGACGAAGGGGTTGGCGGGAAACTACTTCGAGGAAGGCATCAAAAAATTAATACCCCGGTTCACCACCTGCATTGAGAGGAATGGTGACTATGTCGAAAAATAGCTTACATATGTACTAATGTAACTACGTAATTTTTTTGTTTAAATAAAAATTTTTGTAACCAACAAAAATTCAGTACACTTACTTACTGGACATGCCTCGTATTTCGCTCTCTAATATTGAAGCAAGGACTGAGAATAATAGAAAGAATGAAGGTTATAGGAAATTAAAGTAAGTATTGTATTCCGAGTAAGTAAGAGTTAAAGTAAGAACGATTTAGAGAAGGAATTAAAAACCGGATGTAACGTCCGGCCCGTCAAAGGACCAAAATGTCTGAGCGTGTGCTCAAACATCAGAAGCGGAAGCGATAGTAACAAAAAAACGGGAAATGTAGCAGACCCGAAAAAAAATATAAATAAAATATGGAAATATTAATATGGGACAACAATAAGAGTAATAAATATAAATGACAATAAATCCACTGACCTTATGCCGTGAGAAAGCTGCAGACTTAATACAGATGGTTCTCGTTGAGAGGGATGCACACCACCAAGCAGCACCTTAAAGCGTAGTTATATAATAGGCCGCAGTAATTAGATACGAAAACTTTCAAAGCGAGAAATACTTAACAGATGAGTACAAATATAAGCAGTTGAAATTCATATGTACTGAAGAGGCGAGAACGTAATTTTAGATAGATGTTCACTCTATTGAAGCTTGCAGGCCTGTGCAATATTATTAATGGACGCTGCCAGTGGAAGGGGCGAGTAAGAGTAATGGATTACATGCAAAGCGTGGGAAAAGTGGCGGCAAGCACAAAGAAAAGTAACAAACCCAAATCCGCCAATCAAGTTAGGCTAGGCGCATAAACTCCATTGTTACTTTGGCTAAACTATTGAGTCGAAATCGAAGAACTTCGCGATTTCAACTCAACTATAAACTGTATAGTTGGTAGAGGTGCGCATACAATCAATCAGTTGCCGTGAAGATTTCTCAACATTCATTCCTGCGCCTTCTTCTACTCATCCTGTACCCTATAAAATGATTAACAGAAAAGCAATCGATTGTGTTTTTCTTTATATGGAACATACAGAAAAGAAAAGGAAGAGGAGATACACCGTATGAATGGAAAATTCCACAAGTTACATTTCAATCTGAAGAAATATCCAGTAAAGTTTATTGGTCCATATATACAACGCGGATCGACTGTTCAGTCGAGTGTATGCGCACGCCCATACACGGTCATTTACATATAGTTGTTGATAGTTGATAGTTGTTCGACTGTTTTGTCAAAAGAGGGTCGATACGGTTTTTTTATTTTTTTGTAGAACAACTATCATGTCAATATTATAGGCACTCCCCATAGAATCCCATAGTCTTTTGCCATAAACTAAACAGTCGATCGATTAAAAGATCGTATGTATGCGCCTAGCCTTAGAAGACATTTAAGAATGGGAAGGAGAAAGCTTAAACCATGAAAAGGCACCACCAACGACGATCAAACACAATCGAGGGGCTTCCTCCAAAAAGACATCTTAAAGGCATGTCCAAAAATAATGCTTTTCAGTGAGGACATAGTGTTAAAAACATTTCTCCCTTAACAATGAATACAGTCCGCAATCTGCAAAGTTTGCTAAATTAAACCGCAATTTTTATTGACAGTTAAAAAGAAACAAAATACATTGTATACTTTTATTAAGAACTCCATTAAAACTAAATTGTTAATACACGACCTAATAAAATGATAATATTTCATCCTTGTATTTAAAAAAAAGTACTTTTCTTTGGATTACTTTGCGAAAGAATTCAATTCCTTTAAAAAGCAAAATTATTACAAATTACATCAAACGGTATAGAAAATCATAAGCATGTACTTTTTATATACAAGTAACTAACTCTTAGTATGTTATACAAAAAGTTCTTAGTATGTTATTATAAATTATTTTTCAATCTAAAATTAACCTAATTTCTTTTCATAACTAATCCAACGTTTCAAGTACTCCGTGACTTAACAACATTAAACAACTCTTAGATAACTATCTACACGTAACTGGTCATTTCCAAAAAAAAAAAAATATTATTATGTCGGGTTTTCCTTTACATGGTTTGACCACTTACACGACTTTGACTCGATAATCTTCGCCTTGACACGAGATATAATAGAAGGTAATTAATATACCAACTTTGTATGTTACATGTTCAAAAAACGTGTGCTGGAAACTGGCCCCTAGCTAATTTTTTTAATATATTTCTACCAGTTAAGAGAGCATAAATAGCACATTTTTGACTTAGATAGTTGTATATTAATTATTTATTATCAATTGAATTTTGTTTTAGATGGGTTTAATTTTAATGGATAAAACAAAAAAATAAAAATATCATTCTTACATTAATGTAACGAATTGATCAGTAACGCTATAAGAGTAAGTATTGCATGAAATTCATTAGGGAAGTGATTAACTCAGTGATTAGCGCACTGGACTCCCGGATTCGAGTCCAGCTGTGCTACTCTTAGATTTTCACTCCCTGAGAAGCCTCTATAGCTCACTGTTCGGTGATGGACAGTGCTGTTTGTTATGAGAGAACACTGTCCGGAGGCCGGCAGTGCACTGAGAAAGCTTCGGGTGCCATTGACCATAGCTGTTGAGTTGGTTCATATTTCCGATATTGAAATTTCATCGAAATACACGTTTTTTGAGTTCCTCCTAAATACCAATTTTTTTTTACTTTCTCCTACAGCATAAGAGAAAGTATTGTGTTCGTTTCAAATTTTCGAAGAGAATTTTCATCGGAAATATATGTATTCTGATTAGAAAATGAAATGTGGTTCCTCAATAGGAAAAAAAATGTATTTAGCTAATGGTGTGTATATTGTGTATGTCTGTGTGTTTGTGTGTGTGTGTGTGTGTGTGTGTGTGTGTGTGTGTGTGTGTGGGTGGGTGGGTGTATGTAAGAATGTGTGAACGAGAAATTGCATTAAATCAAACTTAATATTCCATTTAGATACCTCCATCGCATGTGATGTGACAATCAGGTTTTGATCAAATTCCGTCATACGAAAGGTGGCACTTTAATAATTTTTTTGTTTTATTTTCGGTTTTTGTGATTTTCTCGAAAAGGATTGCAACGATTTTCCGTAAACTTCGTATATTAAATGCAAACATAAATGCCTATCACTTTTATTTGAAGTATACTCCGAGGAAAATTGTTGAGTGTGAGCAGTAATAGGATACGAAGAGAGGGATATACTGCAGAGAGAGACATAAAATTTGACAGGATCACTCTCTAGCTTAGGCCAGACTAGAGTGGGAGAAACTATTTAAATACAGCTAAGGGCCAGTCTACCGACAGTCTTGCAGTAGTGTTCATACAGCAGTCACAACGCGTCAACGATCTTTCTCTTTACCTCTCACATTAATTTTATATGTTTTAATATGAAAAGTCAAGGCAGTTTACTATTACATTACTATTACATAGTGTTCAGCATTACTTCTAGTTTATTTATCTATCTAACCCAATTTCTCTCCTTCTCAAACCCATTATAAGCAGCATCTTTAAGCTTTTTTTTTCTAAAATACAACTTCAGTACAATGTATGGAGTTCAGTGATATAATAATATGAAGGAGGTACATTACATTTATTGCTAGATTTCCACATTTGATGAAAAATTGGTTTAGACAGAAATGTGATTGATTGTATTGAATGGGTGTTTTCAGTTTTTTTTTGGAAATATCTGACAACAATGATTCACTTTAAATTTTGTCATGCTATTCGCACGGATATAGATCTATCACATTTTCGAAATATTTTTTACAGAAAATTTGGTTTTAGAGACTTGGGAGCAATTTGTGGCGTTAATTTTTCAAATGTTATGAAGTTTTTTTATTTGTTCAATGTTATTGGCGCTCTCTTCTGGATTTCAGCATAATCAATACAACTATTACTTGCCTTAGATACATGTATTCAATGCTAGGAGAAAATATCTAAGTTAAAATTTGTTAATTTTATAATATTGTATTATTATTATTTATTTGTCTGTGAGGAGGGAAACCCTACGCTATCTAAAGCCTCACTGGGCCCATATAGCTATCCCAAGAAAAACAACAACGAACCAGGTCTATAACAAAAATCCAGACCCGGATCTAATCCATCTAAGATTCACCGCAGTCCAAATAAATCGGGCAATAACCTTAAGCGGAAATAGCCTAAGCTCTTCCACAGACACCCTATTCCGACCAAAGATCCTAAACCTAATTTCCTTACAACCCAACCAATCAGTCATAAGATGGATGGGTGTTTCCTCCTCTGTCTCACAGACTCTACAAAATGGATCCGGTACGAGCCCCATAGAGAAGTAGAGATGTCTCCTTAAACCACAGTGCCCAGTAAGAGATCCAACCAGATGCCTGAGAGCGCTCCGTGAAAAACACAACAACATCTCACTAATGGCCTTGTCCGGACCCTCGATGAGCATTTTGGACTGCCGAAAACCACCTGAGCTCATCCATAAGGTTGAATGCTATGAAGCTGTCCATGTCTGGAAGCCTGACAGACATGTGCCAGAAGACACGCCAACAGCAGGCTCGGGACCAATGAAAGGAAGAGAGGCGCCTAATTTGGCAAACCTATCCACCTCCTCATTCCCAAAAATTCCCATGTGACCTGGCACCCAGACTAGAAGCACATCCTTCAGAGAAGAAAGCTCTTCCAGTCTTTTAGAACATTCTAACACCAACCAGGAAGTGAAGACACATGAACTCAGCGCCCTCAGCGCAGCCTGGCTGTCCGAGCAGATACAAACACCTTTTAAGTTAGTGTTACATACCCTCTCATCCAAAACACAACAATGAATAGCATAAACCTCAGTCTGGAAGACCGTGGTCCATTCACCAAGAGATACTGCCAAATGATCTCCGGTCTCAAAATAGACCGCAGCTCCATACCTACCATCCATTCTGGAACCGTCCGTGTAATACCGGAAGTAATTATCAGGTATCATGCCAGACGGACCCAATCTGTATTGTATTAACTACAGTAAGAAAAAGTGAAGTGAATGATTTTTACCAGATTTTTTTTTACAATATTGGTCTGTTCCATCTTCTACAAAAGAAAAATTTAATTTATCCAAAAAATTAAATTTAAAGAAACCTAAATTCCACAATATAAGTGATGTTCGACAAAATCTAGTAGTATTTTGAATTATTGCTCTAGGATACTATGCACCAACTGAATACTATTGTATCTACTTCTATGCACTATCATTGGAGGATGTAAACTAATTGCAGCTTCATATCAACAACTCCAAAACCAACTTCCGCCTTCAATCATCGTTCATCTGTTATACAATTGCAGTTGATTGACACAATGTTGGCATAGAGTATACACAATAGATTGCAATGTTTTCTAACAAGTTAATTTTCATGTATAGAAGTATGCACTTATTTTAATCGCTATGAAACATTTTTTTTTTTAATAGCTAGTTGTGTTATTATCCCTTTATTGTATATTGTTTTTACCAATTTATTACTTTCTTGTATGATTATAACTATTCAAACTTAATTATTATAATTTTTGAAATAGAGTTTTTTACTTTATATTATAAAATTTCCCGTGAGCAAAAAATTAATTTGGAAATTAATCTTTATGTTATTTTATTAAGCGTAATTTGTCCTAATTGATGGTCTGTTTGTTTTTCACCTGCTCCATGTATTATCTATTTTAATGAATTGTTTATCTTTTATAATCACAATAATTACATTATTTTATATAAATATCAACATAATAAATGAACGAAAAGTGTGAATACATAATTTGCAATTTATAAAATTTTGTAAACAATTTTTTTGAAATTCATTGTTACGATGCAAATTCTTGAGGCCTACCGGGTGTTTACTCAGTAATACCTTTCTGAACAATGGTTCTCCCACAACAGCTCTACAAATCTAGATCAAATGCTCCACAGTTTGGATTGTTGTATTCATTCAAATACAACTTCATTTGACCAAGCCCAGTCATAGTCATAGTCTTCATTTGTTTATCAAAGCTCAGCTCAACTTCAATTCTTTCGCCAAGTTTGATCAGAGAATCGATCTGAGAATTTCGCTAGTTACATTCTGCTGGCTTCTATCCCCCAACATTCTTCTCAGTTTCTTCTTCCATAAACAAAGCTTCCTTTTCGTATCCTCAGATTTCAGAGTAATTTGTTCATTCATTTCAGGCTTATAATACGTCAATCTGTTGGTAACTCAAACAATTTTCTTCTGACGCTTTCTATTAGCTACTGTTAGAAAATGCATACAGAATCACCTTGCTATCCGATCTAATTAGTATCTTATTTTTTTTTTTTAACCATCGCTGCAAACCTGAAAGGCTTTCTAAACGGCGAATTCTTCAGTTTCTTTGTACAATATCTGCACCACTGTACACTAGGTACGTTTTGGAATACTGCGATGTAGCTTAAGGTACGTTTACGTAATAATTTGTCAGGTTACACCCGGTGTGACAATGGAGTCCGGGAAACGGTGTATTTTGGGGGAGGGATACTTGAGACTCAGGTCTTGGGACATTGCCATTGCAGCTGGTGTTACTCTCTTTAACTTCTTCTTCCAGTTACTAAATGCGCTTCTTAAAGGGGATATACACTGCAACCGGAAAGATCTATTGTGACCTCGGAACCTATAAGCCAGTGTCCCCGTTTTGCCGATACTAGATTCCTCATATTTTGGAGGGCAGAACTCTCAAGGGAATGCTTAGAAGAGTTGGAGATTAAGAATATCTTAAGATATTGCAGTCAGCCATTAGATTGATGAGCGAGGCTTCTTAGAAGTATCTTTTGCAAGGAAGTGATAAGGGCCATATTATTGGCATAGATTTCACGCCTGTGGGGACCCAATAATAATAACAATAATAATAATAAATCGAGTTTTCAATTTGCTATCGAGTCGATATTACTTCTAAGAGATTATCAACGATGAACTCATCAGGATACGAAATTTTCTGTCAGTCACTGTTAATCTCCAATTATCACGTTAGGGCAACCAGAACAACATCAAACATCGAATACTTACTGAACATTTAGCTGCCGTTATATTTCTAGATGACGGGGGACCCTTAATTTGTTGATATATCTCTTCAGAAGAATGCCTTATATCATAGATTCCACTCTTTCATAATCAATTTTCCCGCAAACCGATTCATGTAAAAGTGAAGGCCTATCTGTTTTATGGCAAATAACACACAAACTATGAAAAAAAATTTATTGGAACTGATTCGGGATCATTGCGAAGTCAAAAAAAAAAATTGTAAGTCGCACCGTTGGTTGATGAATTTTGACCGCCGAAATGTTCATGTCGTATCCCTTGGTGATGGCTAAACAGATTACCTATAGTTTGAAGTACGAAAGCGGGTTTAATATCAGAAAAAACTTTCCCTGAGGCTGGCTTGCAGGCATTGCACTGAGAATGCTCCAGGCTTCCATGACCACAGATGTTCACGCTCCTTAATTAAAAAAAAAAAAAGCTAAAACTTTTTTCGTATAGGTTACTTCAGAACTTATAATTTTCGATGAATTCGAAAATCTTATTCGATCGCAATATTGATTCTTACAACAAGCAAGTAAGAAAGTAAAAAAGTAAATAAAACGTGTAAACATATCAGTTTGATGAGAAGATGGTGAATGCAAACATGTTCATCCTCTTTGTATGTATCTCGTTAGCCATTGTATTTCTGCTTTGTGTAAACAGCACAATTTACAGCATTTCTAAGAGATTGCTATTCTGCCTATCATATTATCTGTGGTAAATACAATTAATTGTATATTTCGTGCTATCAAATCAGCTGGTAATAAATAAATATTTATACTTATTTAAAATTCTAATAACAAAATAGGTAACTATTATTTTTATATAATTTATTGAAATTACAACTGCACCGCTATAGCATAATATATAATGTAATGTTATGTATTGGAGGGTATATTAACTAGATGTATTATGTTAATTAATAATTAATTATTATAATTCATAATTGAAATCTTCTCTAAAGGAATCTCATGAGGTCTGTGTTTATACAGAAGTTGGAGAGGATGAAAAAACAACTAAATATATAGATTCAAAATATATAATTAAAATAAACAGTTAATATCAAAAATTAATAAATACAATATTGAGATAACAACAGATATTAAGTGTCTTGTCATTTGGAAGAAATAGCTTTTTATTAAACTTACATATTTTACATATATTCCAAGTTCAAGAAGGTTGGGTTTCTTGGGGCACTTCCACCACTCACTACTGTAACATGGCTTTTTCTAATGATAGATTTCACTCTTTTTACGGTATAAATTTTGAACTGACCCCTTTTCCTCCTCACTAAGTGACTACCGCCCAATTTCTATCCTTTGCTCTTTATCTATACCTTTGGAAAGAAAAGTGTTTTCTCAAGTATCAGACTACTTAGATCGTAATAATTTACACGACCCGTTTCAATCAGTTATCGTGGTTCTTCATGGCTGAAAGTTAGTGCTAGAGTTCCGCAAGGATCAGTTCTGGGTCCCTTACTTTTCTCTATTTATGTCAGCAGCATTAGTGAAGTGATGAAGTTCTGCAATCATCTGATTTATGCTGATGATTTGCAAATCTATTACCATTGTCATCCTGCTTCATTAGATGAAGGCATCCGTAAAGTTCAGATTGATGTTTCTTCGATATCTTCTTGGGCCGAAAGTAATTGTCTCAAGATAAATATTTCAAAAACAAAGCATTGATTGTGGGAAACTCGAAATTCATTAGTAGAATTCATTTTGAGAATTTACCACATCTTGTAATAAATGGTGCCTCTATTCCCTACGTTAGTTCAGCAAACAATTTAGGTGTAATTATTAACAATACACTATCTTGGACTGATCACATACAACAGATTTCCAATAGGATTTATAAACTATATACCAATTAAAATATAATAGGCACGTGTTACCTACGGACCTTCGAAAGATGCTCATTTCCACGCTAGTGTTTCCTCATTTAGATTATTGTTGTTTAGTTTATAATGACCTCACAAGTGAATTGAATATTAAACTTCAAAAAGCCCTCAATTCATGTGTTAGATTTATTTTTAATCTTAGGAAAGATGAGCACATAACTCCTCCCTTCTATCTCTTCGTTGGTTGAACTGCGAAAATAGGAGAAAGTATTTCATGGGTATGATGTTCTACGTTCTCCTTAGCACTAGGGTTCCCTTGTACCTTGCCAGTTCGCTTGTTTTCAAGTTTAATGTTAAAAAACCAGAACTGACCTGAAAGAATTAGTTATACCGGTGCTTCGCACCACTACTTATCAGAGATCTTTTGTTATTGCGGGTAGTAAATTTTGGAATTCTATACCAGTATCAGTTAAAACATCAAAAACTTTAACAACTTTCCAAAGTAAATTATATTATCACTTATTTCATACTCAGCAGTCTTGTTAATTGATTTTTAATTTTCTTTCCATATTATATAGTATTTAAATTATTATTTTTCATTTTTTTATTTTTGTTGCTCTGTTTTTAATTTAATTTAATATTTTTTGAAGTGTACAATACAACTTTTACTTTTATTGTAATAACATTGTAAGTTGTCCTTAAGGGAATCATTCCCAGGACATAACTAAATTTTCTTTCTTTCTTTCCTTAAAAGGGTCTACCTTATATATTCTACCTCCATCCCGGAGAAAGTGTGAAGGGGGAAATTCCCTTTGTCCTAAATAAATGTAGTGATAGGGATAGGCTAGGTATCTCTGACTCAACTAACTGTTTCTTTTGTGCCTTCCAACCTTCAAAAAAACCCAAATTTA
>JAAEAF010007831.1:0-52102 GCA_011037195.1 Triatoma infestans
GGGTAATGGCTTGTGCAAGAAATACGCAATTGTCAGAAATGAATGCAAGGTCGTTCCTTAAATTAGGTTTCTCGAATAAAGACTTGGCTGTATTTATCGCTACTGCTTCGTCTTCGAGATGTGAAAGGACATTCTTGATTTTATTGTAGTTTCCATAGTAATACTGAGCTGCTTCCAGCCAAGTACCCTATCTTGTCAATATTGGTTCTGGTGGAAGGCACAAGTCTGGATAGAGATCTTTTAGCATTTTAATGCGACTTGGTGCTTTTAAGAACACTTTTTTAACCGAGGAGATTAAGGAATCTACGTCACTGAACAAAGATCGGACAGTTTCTGCTAATCGATGCAAGGCATGAGCAATACACGTCACATGAATTATCTTAGAATAAAATACCTGAATAGATTGCCCAGCCTTGACCATGTAGGGGGCAGCATCAGAGAGAAACAAAAGAACTTTTTCGTTCAAAACTCCACTGGGCCATAAGATATGCATTGAGGCATCGAAGAATCGTGAAATGGTTGAATGATTGCATTTTTCGAGAACCTCACAGTTCAAAAGGAATGGCTTTGAATCCACATCAGCATCACTGTCAAGTTTTCCAATAACTGCATTGGCAATATACCTGCCCTCAACGTCAGTGGTTTCATCAATTGACACCCAAATCGGTCCATCTTTGATATGTTCTCGCATTTTGGTTAGTGTATCTTTATAGATATCTTCCAGGTAGTTTTTCCGCAGAGTACTCTCGTCAGACATTTTTTTCCCAATATAGGTCTCTAAGAATCCTTTGAAATGAGGATTTTTAAGTTTGTGGAAAGGGATATCTGCTCTAGCCAAAGCCCGACACAGATCTGTACTCAGAGTAGACTTACTTGATGATGGAGAAGTAAGGAAGGCTTGATAGGACGTCCTCTCTTTCTTTCTGTTTTTATTCTCTATGTGCGATTCGGTGGCAATATGTTGGGTGACTTGGGAACGTTGAGAGCAAGAAACGCGCTTGTCACAAGCTGTGCAGTACAAAATGTCTCCATCACTTCGAAAAAGTTCTGCTGGAAACTCGCGAAGATATTTAGCAACCAGTTGTCTGTTGAGGCCGATGTTCGTAGCATTTCACCCAAAAAAGAATACACTAAGTGACCGAACGAAATGAATTGGACACTTCAACGAACGAGCTGAAAGAACAGACAACGTCAGACAACTTCAAAGAACTAACAAGTGCCCGTCACTGTTTAGCAGCATTCTGTAAATTGCAATAAATTACAATAACCATTGTACCCACTGTGATTCACAGCCCTACAGTCTGTGGTTCACAGTTCCTGTCAGCCACCTCCCAATTATGAAAATATGC
This sequence comes from Triatoma infestans, assembly GCA_011037195.1. NCBI lineage: Eukaryota > Metazoa > Arthropoda > Insecta > Hemiptera > Reduviidae > Triatoma > Triatoma infestans. The sequence goes on from JAAEAF010007831.1 coordinate 1,350, forward strand.
CCAAAATGAAAAATATGAAAAAATATGTACATATTTTGATTAAATATGTAGAAATATTTATTTATTTTGATCAAAATGTATAAATATGCGATATCATCCAAATATATGAAAATATGTGAAATAAAAGTAGACTCAAACGGCTTAAAAAGTGTCAGTATGAATACTTCTAGTTGAAAAACGTCTGCAAATTGCCTAGAAAAAAATATGTAAATACATACGAATCCGTTCCCTACTAATAAGTGACATGACTGCCTGGACTTTACACTTGAAAATTGTAGAGTATGGTGGTGAGTGGTAAAGAGTAATGACACGTATTGCCTGGCAAGTGACCTCAGTTGTATGAACTGTGTTGTATCTGTCTCCCGTCGCTGTGTTTATGTGGTTTCTCCCACTCTAGTCCGAGAGAGTGGTCCTATCATTTTGTCTCTCTTTCTCTGCTACGGATACTCTCTTTGGATACTATTACAATAGCTATGATAAATAAAGACCGGTGGTAAAAATAATTATTATCGTTGGGGTGACTGTAATCCTTATTGATCCTGGTGTCCACGTCTCTTTAAATATGAAATCTTGAGTTAGAAGAAGCTTGGGCAGAACTTTTTTCCAAATGACAAGTCTAGCCCAGTAGAAGAAGCGCAAAGAAGTTGGCGTTATCTTGCTGGTTGCCGGCTAGAACGGAACTATTACATAGCATGTGATGAAATAGCCCCCCACCCACCCAAATTACAAAAAAGAACTATTTCTGTGATTCACATAAAACTACGTAAAGAAAATAACACATTATTTGTCTAGAATCTTTCTAGAAAAATTTTAAACATTGAAAACCAGTTTATTAAAGACGCATGTTCAATTTAAAGGAATTTTGTCCGGAAACATTCGCCACAAAAATTTTTTTTTTTTTTAATTTTCGGTGAAAAATAAGTTTGGGAAATTTTTATTACGCTTGTCATAATCGCACTTATGTAATCAGATGAAGTAAAATAATATGTCGATAATCACACTTTTGCAGGATTTTTAAAAAATCATGCCCTCTTCGGAACTCTCTAATGATTTTTTTAGTATTAAAAGTTTAAACTTGTTAATATTAAAGTTTTGAATTATAAGGCACGATCCAATATAAAAAAAACTCTGTGTGAAACACTCACAAGGCTTTTCCCTTACTTCAATTCGTTTTCACGAAAATTGGTATTTTTACTAAATCTTTAATTGACTTTTATTATTATATAGTAGGGAGGATGACAAATATAATAAAAAAATGCTTTTGAGGGAAATGGGATCTTCCAAACCCCAGGATCTTAAGAAACCCTTAAGTGTCTAAAACTATAAAAATTGTAAAAATCAGAAAAAAAAAACGTCCTTGTACCTGTGGGACAGTTAATAATATCTGACTCACCGGGACTCAATGAAAAAAGGGTCTACCGGGGACTATACGGGCGGTTCTGGTTCTGCAGCCCAGGAGGAGTATAATTTTCTTATCTATCATGACCTTCCTTGTTTCCCTTATTTCCTCATTTCCTTTAGTAATTATTTACGTTTTACTTAATAACCTTAAGGGTAGTTTAAAATGACCGATATTCAGACGACATTAAAACAATTAAGAAAAATGAGGATATTTATCAAGGGATCTCTCACTCGTATTATTTTTCTTTTATTAAGGAAAATACATTCTCCACAGGAAAAAAAAAAAAAAAAATTTAAATCAAAATATGAGAATTTAGTTATAGCGCCCGCTCTAGGGCTGGGCAACCCGGACATTTGTCCGGAGCGCCAAAATTTAGGGGTGCCATTTTGGCTGTAAGTGTGTGAGAAAAAAAATATTGATGTGATTGACAAGCATAAACTTCTCTGAACATTAGCGCTACTTCAGCTTCTCTGAACTTGCATAGGCTTGTTTTATGACTTACCTCTAATTATAAAAGAGCGGTTTCATTACATAGCATCATTATTCTTCTTCTATTACGTCGGTAGTGATAACAAGCGGAAGTTCATAAAAATATGAACCTTTATTTTAAATATATATATATAGTTGAGGGGCTGCAATTTGTCTTTTTGTCCGTGGCGACGTAACCGCTAGAATGGGCGCTGACCGGATAAATTTACATCCGTTCAGGATGAGATATTTAGGTGAGAGAAGGTTGAGGAAAAAAGTCTTGAGGTAATTTAAAGAAAACGAAAATTTTAAAGAAAATGATTACGAATAAAAAGCAACCATAGTTCTGGGAAATTAAAATAACCCTGATCGTTTAGATGGTAAAAGTTCAATATCTTCAGAACATATTGAAGCAGTACATTATTTTAATTTAAAATTATATTTGAAATTTTTTTTTATAAATGTTGAGAGAAATATCTGATTCTATACGTCTGTGATAGTGTAGGAAACGGAGTTTTGATTATTAGCTAAAAGAAGGGCAAGGAGTGTAGTCCAGTTTCAAAAAAAAAATTTATTGTCCGTTTAAGGAGTCAGTCTTCTTTTGTACAGAGGACAAAATAAAAACAGGATGTTAGTATATGTAGTCAATTAACAAAACCCACCTAGCTAATCAAGCCAAATAGCTCCATTACAAGCTATAGCTCATATTAGCTTAACACGTCTAATAAGTCGCACTTCCGGTCAATCTATTTTCTCCGAATTTTTGATTTAATTCTTATTAAATATTATATAGATGTAAGAATTGTATATTCTATTGAAATGGTACTTTTGAGGAACGGCCCCCCCCCCCAATCACCCTTCTCACCGAATCCTATTAATGGAATTTTTACGGATAAATTTTCATATAAAATTTATATATGTAATGTTGATACAATGTAAAGAAAAGCATGAGTGCATGTTTTCGAGTAATCGCAAAAAGTGAAAAATCCGCTCATTAATTCTGATACTTTTGAGGTGACCTATTTTGATCGATATTAACGATGTTATGTCGGGTTCCTAGTAGGACCTAAATAAAATTCAGGCTTGAACACACAGGCCAATTTCTAGAAACCATTTAAATTTTTCTTGCTCAGGAGACCTTACATATGTATTCCGATGAAAAACCCAATTTCGAACATCTGACCGAATATAATGTTTTCCTGTGGTGGTTGGTTCCGCAGAGCTGGAAAGCGTCAGAGACCTTTTCCGTAGTAGCCTGATTCATTTTGTGGTCATCGACAGGTTTCGGGCGTTCGCCCATCTTCAGGATGCGTTTTTCAGACAGTGCGACAACACAGACTTGCTCAGAGCAAATACAGTTTTTCACACTCTTCATTATACATCTACCAGTATTGATTCTACCAATGTTCTATAAATATCATAAAAATCATAAATCTACCAATGTTCTATTGAATGCCTTTTTTTGATGCAATTAATATTGAATATTTTTTCTTGAATCGTAGATTTTTTTTCTGAGTGTGAAAAACTGAATTTGCTCTGTGCAAGTCTGTGTTGTCGCACTGTCTGAAAAACGCATCCTGAAGATGGGCGAACGCCTAAAACCGCTCGATGACCACAAAATGAAGCAGGCTACTACGGAAAATGTCTCTGATAATGTTTTCCCTTCTATAACAAAGAGAAAGAAAGGAAAACTGGTCCCAATGTTGGAAAACATCAGATAAATTTTCTTTTATAATAATATGTCCTTTAATTTGTGGTCATCGACCGATTTTGAGTGTTTGTCATCTTCAGGATGTCTTGATAAACATGTGATATTGCAGGCTTGCACAGAACAAAAATCTCTTATGGATCTAAATGCACTCTCTAGTCTGTAAACTGATTTTTTTGTCCTTTGCAAGTTTCTAATTTAGACAGTTCAGGACATCCTAAAAATCGGTAAAAACCGATCAATAAATACAAAATGAAGCAGGAAAAAAAATAAATTTCTATTTCGAAAAACGGTTGACCCAGTTTATTTTTATTGTAATAGAAAATAATTATTACATAAAAAATTTTATATTTTGTACAAGTTGTGGCAAAATTTTTGCAATATCGAAGAAATAATCTGCACAGTTTTAGTGTAGAATGCCGACCTCATTGTTGTAATTATTACAAGGTTGAATCGTGTAACGAATTCACCAGGCAGACGAAACTTCTCCTACTCAAGCAGAATAATAATACTATCAGTAAATTATAATTTTAAAATTATATTTTTTTTACTATGCCTAACTTTGGCATTTTGGCATTAAATAATTACTTAATATTCGCAATATTTTTACATAATGAGCTGTATTGTTAGAAAAATTGTCACCTTAAATTGAAATCATGAACATTTTTGACACGTACGGTACAAACACGTAAAACATAATAATACACGTACAAAAGGAAGGTATTAGAATGGTTGACATTGCTCTATAAATTTTATTTTTTATCATTTGGAACAGCTTAAAATGACAACTATGGTTTAAATTTATGTTTTCATGGAGTTACTACACATTAATGTACTTTTTCTATTTTTATTTACTTTATTTGTTCTATATTTTATTTATTTATTTTTTAATAAATTGTTCATTTTTTCTACGATTTACAAAAAATTATAATAATTACATCTACGAATGTTCTATTGAATCCCTTTTTTTGGTGCAATTAATATTGAATATTTTTTCTTGAATCGTAGATTTTTTTCTTATACAATAAATGTATCTTAAATTTACATAATTCTGGCGGAAATTTTGGTAATTTTTTCTCTTGCTTCATTCGCACAAATCCCTAGGCTGTATTCTTCATATCTTTTTCCACATCTAGCAGCCACTTTGGTTGGTCTTTCCTGCAGCCTATGTCCACCCAGAAGTCCGTATTTTTTTTGTACATATATATTCTTTCGTTATATATTTATTAACCAGTTTCTATGGCACTTTTATTCATGTAGTGGAATCAATTGTCGTGATTCCTGAGGTATGAAGTTAGATGTCTTGAAGAGGGATTTATTAGGCGGAAGTTAGTTTAGAGAGTTAATGCTTGAATTACTAACACTGAATTTATAAAAATAGAATATATTTTAACAATAATTTGAATGAGCCTAATGGTAACTACAATTAATATGATTTGATAAAAGTAAATAAATAATTTTAAGAGTTAAATAACAAATAATTTAAAATGATTATAATAAATAAACTAATATGCACAACTATGAAAATAATTATAAGATAAACCTTGTATAGGGACGCGCTCGGAACTCAAGTATAACTGCTGCTGTAAAATGATACTGATATAATGATGTGGCTACTCGTATAATGATGAATGATATAATGATCCCCTCTTCCAGTGGGGCGAAGTTTATATTAGTCTTACTCGCACACTGTCAAGTGTGTAAGTAAGTTCTCACACTAAGACATCTCTAGTAGCGTGCGACCTTATGCGACCTTGGTTCAGTCGGCGACCGTGATTAAGGTCAGTGGCCAGATTTGGTCGCCCATCGGCGACTTTCAAAGACCAGGTGGCTTCTGTTCAATAGACAGGGCTTTATCGGTGCTTGTCTTCGATACCTTTGTATTGAAAAGGCAGCAGTCGGCTTTGGGGCCACTAGTTATAAATTATTCTTTCCTTTTGTTATATTTTGTGAAGGCTTTGACATTGCTATGTCATTACATCCACCTCGGCCAAGTTGCTAGATAGCTCTCGCCCTAAAGGGCTCTTACCCTAAAGCGATTGGTCAGGGTTTCCCATTCGTGCTCATCTACATCTTGTGAGTAAATGTGGAGAATCGGAGTTAGTGGCCGCCCTTCGCGAATGTCAAAATTCAGTAATGTCATACGCACCACTGTCAAAATACGAGCCTGAACTCTATGAGCTGTGTAGTGGGATCCGAATCATTAAAAATTCATAGGATCCAAAGAGCGAAGAAGCAGACATAAAGTGAATAAAACGTTAATTATTCCACCACCTAGGCCAGACTAGGAAGCGAGAGTTCTATTCATATAAATAGAACTATAGCAGTACAGTTTTATGTCAGTACATCCAGTCAGCAACCTATCTACTTACTTTCTAATAGCTCAGCCAAACTGTTTCTTTATTATTCTCTCGCTACCTAACTTCTATTTAACTTCTGTAAAGTCCTTGCAATTTGTGTGTTCTAATTATACAGTGATCAGCATATCATCTAGTTTAATTCTAATCTCATTCCTAAATTCATTCTCTCTCCTTCTCACATCCATTGTAGCAGTTGGATCAAGATTTAGTTTTTAATTGCCTATTTAACAGTTTTAACTATTTGTATTTAACATTTTATCTAAACACATAAGTGGCATAAAAAATTAATACAATATTATATGTTGACACTTTTGAAATTGTGTCCATTTTGTATCTACATGATCCCCTTTGTTTAATGGTTTTTCTTGAAGGCATTGTGCTACTGTGTTTCAAGATTACAGCTAGTAGCAAACAGTCTGTCATTATCAGTACCTGTCTACTTCTACTTATCTCCTGTCTTTTGTGCTTCTTGCGGATTTTACTCACACTAAGACAAGATTGGTGCTTGATTTCTTTTCTTGCGTTTTTTGCTTTAGTCCTTGTTTATATGCATCGTTATGGGCAACTAAATGTTTACTTAACATTTTTAGTTGTTATTTAGAATTTTTAATAATTACAACGGGGAAAGCCGTATCAGATATTCACTCCAGATATTTTTTTTAATATCTGTAAATTAAACTGAAAACTTGGTTTTTAGATTTCTCAAAGATTCTCGGGCTGGCATTAAATAAAAATAAAAAAAAAACAGCATTTTCTCAAATATTTCTCTCATAATGTCCGTTGAATCTATTATACTTACTGCACATTAAGAAAACTGAATATTTGGCAAAACAGCCTAGAAGAGCCAGAGCAGCCAGATAGCTCGGATTAACTCCACTTTTTGCATTTTTTTTTTTAAATTTTAATGTCAAAGCACTTGATTGACTAGACATTCTATATTCATAGCAAATTTCCCTAATAATAAGGATAAATCGCACTAAATGACGTTTTATTGGGTATCTAAATGAAGTTTTTTTGGGTATCGAGTAATAAATAATTTATTTCAGAAGGCAATCTAATTAACTCCATACTCTAATGTAAATCGTTGTTATTGCAATTTAAACGCAAGTACTTGATGATAATGGTGAATTGTTTAGTGTTATTTCATCACAAAATAGGTAAACTAATTAATCGCGTACATTCTAATTGTCCAGAAGTATTTGAATTTGATTTTATTACTTTGTATCACTTATCGATTTGTATTACTCAAATCGATTAACTCATACAGTTATACAAAAATTTGTAATAATAGTTACGATTTTACTCCAAGGATATTCTATCTTTTACATTTTATATGAAAGTTAGATAAAAACTACATCTGCTATAAATAATACATTATACAATGAGAGGTTTTTTGTACATTTTCTCCCCCAATAATGTAACCAGTTAAATTCTAATAAAGCTATTTCACGCTGCTCTCTATATTTTGTAAATAATGTATACAGTTCTGTATATAATTTTATGAAATAAATCATTAAAAAAAAAAATGTTTATTTGAAATTATAGTTTAAAAGAAATTATGAAAAACTATTTTTATTATTTTATCACATTTCTTCAGTTTTTGTGTCCTCATGCGGTGGTCTAGTGGCTAGCGCACTCGCCTTCGGGCGAGAATTTAGGGTTCGATTCCCGTGAGGGCATGCATAGTCGGTGTTGACCAAGCATCGTGATAAAAAGTTGAGAAACTACAGTAGTTAGTAGCGCCCTAGGTAGCGCGAGACCTGCGGCGTGCTTACCACACGCTCCCTATTCAAGTCGCCCTTCTGGCAAGCCTTGGCCCTTCATGGGCTGTTGCGCCATAGGGTTTTTCAGTTTTTTTAGTATTGTGAAATAAATTGATTTGGCAAGCGATTTGGACTGTTATTTACAGGAGAGAAACGAGCTTAAAGTTGAAATTTGCAACAATGTTTTTGTGTATATTTTAAAAGGTGAATGATTTTCATATATTTGTCTTTTATGATTTAAAAAAAGTAGAGTTACAATATTGTGTATATATATATATATATATTTATATTTATATATTGTATTTTGCTAAAAAAAAAAGATTTTAAAAGAGATGTGTGGGCGCTGAGGCGCTCGGCTTTTCTCCTACACATTAGAACATTGTGAAATCAGATCTACCAGCTTTTTTTTTACATTATAGATAAATAATTGAATTTCCTTTTTTTTTCTTTTTTTTTTTTTAAGAATCTGTTTCACATCAGATTTTTTGTTAATATTCACTTTTTAAATTATTTTAATTTAACAAATGGTCCATTTAATATTGACCAATAGAAAGATATGGGAAGACTTTAAAAAACTAAATCATTTATTATTTACAAAGTGACATTATTTCTTCTTTGAAATATAGCTTTGAAATATACTTTTAATCAACACAATCTAAGGGGGGTTAAAAAACATAATAATGTGGGCAGTTTAAAGTTTTAGTCAGTGGTGGTGGTACCCTCGATATTGAGGTCAGTATAACTCACAAAATTCAGTACATAGTCGTGGATTTAGTTTCTCCATGACTGAACTGGTATATATCTAATTTTTGTTGGAGCTGTTTTTATACAAATATATAATACTTTATTTTTATAATTCTAAATAGAATTTATAACAATGGTTGGGATGAAATTGCCTTTTATATGCATACTATCTAAACAAGATCAGTAGTAATTTTTTTCAATGTATAAAAATTCTTAATTAAAAGTACAATACGATGAAATGATAGTGAATCATGATTGAAAAAAATAGTTTACATAAAAGAATGTTATAAAAACTAAAATGAAACTTATGGTGCAGAGGAGTGTGGAACTAGGGAAATGAATGACGTGATTCGCAAAATGCTGCATGAATAACAAACATGTACACTGCTCAATAAAAACTTCACTATCTGAACTGAACTGCTCAGCTAAAATTACACCATGTAAGGTTTAGTTTAATGCTGTTGGCAGCTGATTTAACCAAAATTTTGAATTGTGGTCGTATTAAAATTAAGTTAAATTATAGTGGTGTGTGTATGTATGTGCAATAACTTTAGGTAGACTTTGCCTTTGGATAACCCAAGTAGTTGCATACATAGATTACCGCTGTAAGCCCTATATTTATTATCTGATATTCATTTGTCGTAACATGCTTGTTTTTGTTGATTCTGATCGGTTTCGGATTCTCATCTTTCGTCAGAGAATTATTATTCACCTGCACACATAATAATAAATACAATCAATGTGTGTGACCGAAACTTTAGAGTTGAAGTCGACTTTCACACGAACTTGTTAATCATACTCTAACGAAGGATGGATGAGAATCCGAAATCGGTCCAGAACCAAGTAAAAGAAGAAATACTATGGACGGATAAAATCTAAGATTCCCAGTATTGCGACACCAAAACCTACGTTGTATATTGTGTGAGGGTTAGGGTATAAGTGTCAGTGATGTTGAATTGTGAAGCATATGAACCCTCAGGAATGCCGAGAATCCTGAAGATTTGCGTCCAAATTCTCCATTTGGGCGCAAATCTGCAACGAAATAAAAACTGCTATTTATTTAATTTGTTTTTATTCTTTTAGAGCTGGTCAAGAAAATAGCTTTTTGTAATTATTTTTGCCGAATTTAGAATTGTATTATAAAAACCAATCTGCCTTGTCATACTGTCATAGTACTGTGCCACTAACTGCCATAACCAAATCATTACCGTAACTCCGCGGCCTGTTCTACCACTCTAAGCAAAAATCTCTATCCATATCCCCAAAAGTGGGAGACCCACATTTTAGTATGGAAAATGACCTCTCGATTATAGAAGCAGACAGTTTTCATATAGTCTTCAAGAACAAATCATGCAGTTGAACAATTTATTACAGTCTATAAAGCTAAAACGAATGCAAAGTTATCATCGATCAACAATCTCAGTTGACTATTAAGTCCCAAAACCTTCTTATTATCTCGTCTAAGAAACACATGTAATTTATATTTCAAATATAGTACTTGTGAGTAACAATTATAAATTAAATAGTACCCTGACTCTTTATCCGACCAATCAACCCAGCCGCTACAGAATGTTCATAATACTTGCATACTTGGTGGAATTTTGTTAAAGAAATGTTATTGGTATGATGTGTTGTCCCATCGCCCCATCGCTAATAGTAGCTTGAGGCGTGAGCGGTTTTGTAAAGGAGCTTGTGTTTGTAAGTTTTAAGAGAGAGAAGTATCAGAAATAATCAAGAGAGCACACTGTTTTTAAAATAGATATATTCTCCAAGTGAAATTAAGTTACTTTACAATGTCACAATTATATGCTTAACAAATCAGTTATTAATCTAGAATAAATGTTATTCCTTATCACTAGCACTGAGTTTTAAGAGAGCGATTCCTGAAGCAAGTGTTCTGGCTTGAGTGTCTGTTCAGACTGTTCTTGAAGGAATTTCTTCTCTTTATAGTTCAAATCTTTTCAAATAATGCTGGTATGTCTGAAGGGAGTTTTATTGTTTTAACCTACCTGTTTCTTGCTCTTTGTCTCTTGGTTTGCATTGACCTAGATTTGTAGTACCTAGTTGCTCTGTCCCCATCACTAAAGTACACTATTTGAACTAGCTATTTTCACAAAAGTATTTTACTTAACCATTTTCCAAAACTACTATTTTTCCATTCCGCTCTTCCACTACATTCAGAACATATTACATTTAAAATTAATTTTCAAATAAATTGTGTTATAATCCTATAACAAACAACAGGATTATAATATATTAATTTTAAAATATTCAGGAAAAACCTCTTCGTATTTAAACAATTTCGTCATTTTTTTTCTCGGGTTCTTCAAACAATGAATCTAATTGTTAAATAAATAAAAAATGTTAGGTGAAATTCACGCTAAAACTTAATTTACTTTAAATATGTAGATCTTCATAATTATGAAAATAGTAATGGCTTATTAACTTTTTAATTACAATAATTATTAAACTAGGAAATTAGTAGAGTAATGGTACTATTAAATTCTATTTATACCCTTACAATGCTTTCTTCCCTAAGCCATCATGGGGTATGTATTGATATAGAGGGTTAGGAAAGAATTGAGCCAATCAGAGGGTCCATTCATGTGCCTAAATCTATATCAATCTTCTCCCTTCTCCAAAACCCGATCGTTCAAGTTGAAATAGATTTTTTGATTATATGATTGTGTGCCTCATTTTTGTATATTCAACCCCTTCCTTAGTATTATCACTAAGTTATAAGGGATTCCATTCATATTATAATGCTACTCATTTTTGCTCTTGAGTAGAACGATTTAATGGTAGACATCTTGTACCAAATGGATTAGTTTTATTTCTTTATTGGATCATATCAATTTCTTCTTAATATTTTTGATTGAATCCTTTCTTATTCTTCTTTTTCATTTTTTTTCTTAAAGAAAGAGGTCCTTTTTCAACGGATAATGATTTAATTTATTTTTCTTCGTTCATTTCTAGAAAGATATTTGACATTATATTACCTGTCAGACGTAATAATCTATTTTATATCACAAACTCCTTTTGATTAAATAATATTTTTTTTTTATACATTCTGTGAAAGATTGCTCTATTTCTAATTTCAAAAAATATAGAAAGTAAAATTTATTTTTGTTCAGGACTTCCGTGTATTGTCTCTGTAATTCTATTTTACATTCTCTTATTGCTTGTGATGAAGCAGTATTAAAGTGGGGGAAAGTCTAGCAACACGGAGGTCTCGGGTTCGAATCCAGCAGTGCTCCTATTAGATTTTTCGCCGTTGAGAAGCCTCTATAGCTCATTGTGTGGTGATGGGCGGGTAGGTGTTGTCTGCAATGGAAGTACACTGTTCGGAGACTGACAGTGCAGTGAGAAGGTTCCAAACTTTGGGGTAGTTATGTGGGGGAAGGATGGGGCTTTAGGCAGCCTAGGGCTTAGCACTCTCCACAGTCAGTTAAAGAAAAAAAATCTGGGTCATTGCGTTTGTTGATAGAACCATGGGTCGGGATTGTTATAGAACAGTGCAGGACTTATCCAAGATCCTGCGTGAGTACACGCAACTTGTTGATCCTCTTAGCCTATTTACTGGTTGCATATTTATTTATGTAGTTGTAAATATTCAGTAAAACATTAAAAAAAAAAAATCTGGTGTGAAACACTCACATACAGAACTTTCTCTTATTCCAGTTCTCAAAATAATAATTGACAAATTTAATGAAATTCGTAAAAAACTGAAAAGAAACTGTTCAGTAAAAGCGCACTTCCGGTTTACTGATTTCCTTCAGACTTGCAATTTCAGCCATCTATTTATTTCTAATTAATTTTGTTTGGATGATAGAATTGTATAATCAACTATGATAGCACTTTAGAGAAAAACATAACCCCACCCCTCTTCCAAAAGTGCCCTTAATGAATTTTCTAGAGTAATATTTTAAATAAAAGTTGTAGATTTTTATGTTTAGTTTATTTAGGGAGTTTCAAGAAAATCGTCGGAGACATTTTTTGAGAAAATTGTGCGAACATGTGAAAAAATCAATTAGTAATCAATCAAGTAGTAATGTAAACGCACTTTCGGTTATCCGATTTTTTCCAACTCGGAATTTCAACAACATATTTAATTTTAATTAACATTATTTAGATGATAGAATTGTTTAATAAACTGAAATAGCTCGTTAGATGAAAACCTAACCCCACCCCTCCCTTATAACTGCCCTAAAATGAATTTTCCCACAGAAACATTACAGATAAAAGTTGTAGTTCTTTGTATGTGTAGTTGATGTATCAATTTGAAGAAAATCGTCTGAGCCATTTTTGAGAAAAACGCAAAAAAGTAGTAAAACAATCAGCTTGTAAAGTGGTACTTCCGGTTGAGGAATTTTGACACAAGACCCACTGTCAGATGCCAAGGTGATACCTAAACGGAATATCAAGTTTCAACTTTCTATGGTTTTTAGTTTTTTAGCTATGCAGTACACGTAAACACACAGACCATTTGCTAAAAACCACTTTTTTGGACTCAAGGGATCTCAAAACGGATATTTCCGGTGAAAACTCGATATAAAAAATTTGACACGATTACAATACTTCCTCTTACTAGGAGTGAGAAAAAGTAAAAAAAACAAAAACTGATTTGTATTATTGGAGTAAGAGTTGTGTGAGTGAGTGTTTCACACCAGATTTTTTTTTTATTTTTTATTGAATTGGAACTTTTTTTCTAAAGCATATTTCTTTTGAACTATTTGTTATTTATTAAGTGTTTGTTTAAAAATCGATGGAAGAATTGAATATTTGCTTGCTAGTGAAAATATATACAATTTTTTATATAATAGTACACAATAATAACATTTCATATTGGTGAACGTACTAAACAATATTAGACCGGCATTGAAATGAAGATATATATACGTGTCATGTTTAACTTAATATTAGAGTGGCACGTGGATGGTGGTGTTTTATATACGAGTAATATACAGCCTGTAAAAATTACTGTTTTATGTTAAATTCAGCCGATATATAGAGCAACACTGATTGAACCAATATTGTATTATCACTGTGTTGCATGACTACCTCTCCCGCGCGCACTCTCTCTACAGGACAATCCTCCATCCCGTAACCTTCTGTAATTTCACCTCTTCATTTTTCATGTTACTCTTTTATTAAATTTTTTTATATTTAATTATACTTTCTCTTACTTAGGGGGAAGTATATTGATCGTGACAAATTTTTCTATATCGAGTTTTCACCAGAAATGTATCTTTTGAGGTCCTCTGAATCAGTGTGTATGTGTGTGTGTGTGGAGTGTAGGTGAAGGGGTCCGCATTACTCAAAAATGGAAAATCGTAGGAGAATCAAACTTGATTTTTAGTTTAAGTGCTATCAGGGGGGGAGGAACCGACCATAAGGTTTGATCAAAATCAGTCAACCGGAGGAACTGAATGTTTTTTTCAGATTTTTGAGACTTCCTTTAAATGTGAAATATAAACAACAGAGAGAATACTTAATCAGAATCAATCGGGGCTGCTCATTAAATTGAGGTGCTCCATCACACAGCGTGCTTCATCAATTCGTAGACATAACTATAAAACAATAAAACGAAATTATTTAGCTATTAAATAGTTAAAATATAATGATGTCATTATGGTGGAATAGCCAAATAAAATGGAATGTTTAAATAAATAAATAACTACAGATGATCTAAATTGCATCTGTAGTGGAAGAAAGAAATAAAAGAAAATAATAGTTTTGAAAAATAGTTTAGAATATTTTATAGTATCAAAAATAGAATTTTGTTAATATAAATGTATCTTAGTGCAGTGAAAAGAGTCAGGTACTGTAATTTGGGTGGGGTCATTGCTATTAGGGAAACAAAGGCACAAAAATCCGTTAAATTAATACAATGCCACTTGGCCAACTGTTTTGTTAGAGAGAGCATTCCTTCAAGACTGTCTGCATTCTGCTTTCAAAGCAGAACACTTGCTTCAGGAATCGTTCTCTAAAAATCAGTGGCAGTTTCACAATATATTAAAAGTTTATAATATCTTGCAAATAACTTGTAGTTATTATTTTAATAGAATATATTTATTGTTAACAGTGGTGACTCCTTTCTTATTATTAATACTTCTCTTTTAAACATATATACTTACCCTTTTACTAAACCGCTCGTGCTACTACAAACATACAACAACTCAACAACACATCCACACCCAACAAGACATCCACACCAGTAACATTTCACATCTAGGTCTAAATATAAATTTATCTATAAATATGCTGGGAAATAATGCCCAAGGAGTCAAATGCCCAAAGTATTCCTCCACTAAAGGAGCTATGTCTGTGTTTATGGCTGATATTAATCTTGTCAAAAAAAATCCAAGGAATTCTTAGGCACCACACCTCTGGTGGCACCAAACCAAAGTCCATGCACCTATATTCCCTAACCCTGAAGTGAATCCTTGAATTTGTCCTTATAAAAAGGGATACATTTTTCATTAACGGCCCTTTTCATCTCATCAATTTTTCACGCTGTCCTTTTTCAAAGAAAAGTGGAAAAGAGAAAAGATCGAGAAAATAACGGTTTTCCAGAAGCTATCAGGCTGTGTTGTTGGCAACAAGACAAGATAGAGGGGAGACTTAGATCTAGTCATCTTATAGACAAAGAGATTAAAGGTTAAGCAATGTAAATATCGCCCGGTAACTATAGTTAGTCACACGCAACAAAAAGGGGATGTAAAGCTTTATCTTCTATAATTTTTTAACCATCTTTTAGTGGAAGAAGAAATGCAAAAATAAATAGTTTTGAAAAATAGTTTTGTGAAAATTAGCTAGTTCAAATAGTGTATTTAGTGATGGGGATAGAGCCCGGTATACTACAATCTAGGTCAATGCAAACCAAGAGCCAAAGTCGCAAGAATCCGTTAAATTAGTACAATGCCACTTGGCCAACTGTTTAAGAGAAGGCATTCTTTCGGACAGTCTGCATTCTGTTTTTAAAGACAGAACACTTGCTTCAGGAATCGCTCTCTTAAACTCATGCCAATAATAGAGATTTGCCTTTATTCTTAAATTTAAGTATTTTACAATATCAAACAATATTTTAATAAATCAGATGTCCCAATCCTTTGTGAATTTTGAATTTATGAGTGCTCTTAATAAATCGCAAATTGTAAAAATATTAAGGGACTATAAACTCTCTCAAAACGGCAATTTAATCCAATTACGCAGACGCCTTGAAAAATATAATCTTTCCCAAGGTAGTAATTCTCTTGTTCCAAAAATGAACAAGATTAACGGACAAGATATGGGCATCGACGCTGCTGTAGAATATTTACTTGCTCAGCAGCAATTAGCAAATCCTCCAGCCCCCCTAACAATCAACCTACTAGCCCCTTAAGAAATTTACAATTAATCAATATTTTACCCACCTTCGATGGCGAAAATTCGACCAGTGTTTCAGATATCCTAGACCAAATTAGCCATTGTGCTAGCCTTTCTGGCTGGGACGACGCTGCAAAATTAGAAATACTAGCACTTAGGCTCTCAGGATCTGCGAAAATATTTTATGATACGCAGAAAGCCGAATTACTACGCCAGGGTACAATCATAACGTATCCTCTAATCTCAGAACGTCTTCTAACTAGATTTAGAAAAGAAAAACCCCTCTAGCCCTCTTACAACAGATGACTAATATTCAGTCTCTTCCAACTGGCATTGTATTAATTTAACGGATTCTTGCGCCTTGGTCTCTTGGTTTGCATTAACCTAGATTGTAGTATACCTGGTTCTATCCCCATCACTAAATACACTATTTGAACTATCTAATTTTCACAAAACTATTTTCCAAAACTATTTATTTTTGCATTTCTTCTTCCACTACAATCTACTGAGTTTCTTAACCTAAAGATGTCTGTTGAATATCCAAAATGTCGGTCTACGGTTCAAATCACTGGCACGGTTTCAGCCTGAAGTCATGGTGTCCTGCATCCTTCTTTTTTTGGTCTTCAACGATCCTTATGTAGTATTTCTTTTGGCAGCTCAAATTCGAAAATATGACCAATCGCATGGTTCTGCTTATTGAGAGGAATTAAAAACGAAAGTTTTTTCATTCAGATCTTTTCTTATAGCTGTAGCTCTAAATGTAAATAGAATGTCAAAATCATAATAACAGATTTTTTTATCCTATTATTATTGATTTGTAATAATAATTGAATCAAAAATTGTTTATGGAGGTTGGCAATGTATCCATTGTAGCTTTGTGGAAATTAATCAATAATTGAAGAGTACAGTAATGTAAAACATCATACATACAATTTCATGTACTTATCCAGTTTTCAGTGTATATCCCTCTTTATTAGAACAGGCGAACAAATGTTTTTCTGTTAAGTCGGGAAGATTAGTGAATCATTGTAAATGGAAATGGATTTATTAAATTTTGTTTCAATTATTTTTTTATATTTAGTTTTCTAATGCTGTTTTATATTAATCTATTTTTCCTTGTATATAACAATACATTTTATTGTGTTCATTATCTCTTATATTTATCATAACACAATAAACTAGCAATAATAATAATTATAATAATAATAATAATATAACAGTATTGTATTGACTGTCATTATTGTTTCGTATATACAAGGTAATAGTTGCATTAATATGGAGAACTGTTTAACTTATCAAGCAGTTCTACTAATCGTGTTATTATAATGCATTCAGTTTAATATGCAATTGAAATATTGATATAGTAATTATTATTATTGCTATTAATATCATCATTTGTAAATTTAACTAATAATGATAATAATCCACCCTATATTACCTTTAAACGTTTTTCTTTGTTATACTGTTATTTATTATGATATTATTTCATTTATTAGTGTTCAATTACTAAAATTGGTTGTTTTTTTTTACAATCTTTGATATCGCTATCAAGAATATTTGATGATGGGCGAATACCCGAATTGGTGAAGATTACAGCAAAATGAAGCAGGCTAGTCCATAAAGCAGGCTAATATCTATGACGTTTTCCAACAATGCGGACTCAAGTCACCCTTTCAGTGCTGGCTGATATTTATTTTTGTAAAAATTTACATAAACTTATCTTCCAGTTTACGGTTTACTTTTGCTATTATTGCAATACAGTTCTAGGATATGCTCCATTAAACCCGAGAAGATATTTTTTTATTTATCACCTGTTTTATTATTGCCTTCCTTACTCTGAGATTGCAAGTTGCGATGTTGACTGTTTCTTGGTACACCTAACAGATCATTTCCTTTTTACGCATTCAGTTTTTTTAGTTTCCACTTCTCTTACCTTGTTTATACTAATACTGCTTAACAAATCAGTGTTGATCCAGCATCGTCAGAAAAAGTAGGGAGATAAAGTTAATTGCGAATCTGGTATCGAAGTCCGAATTAAACGGCTATGGGAACCCCCTTCACCAAAAGTCGATTGTTTAGCAGACTAATGATTTAATAAAAAATGTGGAGAAATTACTTTTTTTTTTTATCTGGCATTTTATCCGTCATACATACATATTTATTTTGTTCCTGACCAGTTTCGGAGTAAATCGTATATCCATTTCTTGCAGAGAGTTCATTTCAAACGCAATGTTTTCGTTTCACTCGACACTTGTTTGGTTTGTATGTGCGAAAGCTTAAAAAGTTATGTTACTCTGTGTATGTGTGTGTGTGTGTGTGTGTGTGTGTGTGTGTGTTTTAATGACAAAATCGAATTATTATAAATAGTTTTCGAATAGTTATCTGAAACCGTGCCAGTGATTTGATATAGACCGACATTTTGGATATTCAACAGACTTCTTTAGGTTAAGAAACTCAGTAGATTGTAGTGGAAGAAGAAATGCAAAAATAAATAGTTTTGGAAAATAGTTTTGTGAAAATTAGATAGTTCAAATAGTGTATTTAGTGATGGGGATAGATGCTGCTGTAAACGATTAGATATTAGAAATTAGTATATAATAAATAGTATGTTTTGAAGGATACTTTATAACTAAATTTTAATGGTGATGTTAATTTATCAAGTCATTTTGTATTAGGGGGAGGGCGATAAAAAATTTCAGGAGTATATTATAGTAACAAGAATAGATAAAGTTTGAAGAAAGGCAATGCAATGTTTAAGGATAGTCAATAGCTTGTAAAAATAATAAATAAATATGAAATTCAAGCAAAGTTTTAATACAAGAAAATATGTATAGGAAAATTTGAAAAGAAGAAAAAAGTTTTTTTTTAATTTGATTTAACTTTGAATTGTCTTAGACATTTGTTATAGTTCTTCCTAATACACAACTAATAGATATGGCGAACCGGAACACGGAAATGCAACCAGCAAACTAGGAAGACAGTTTCCCTCTGCAACATCCACGAAATCATTCCCGTTTCCTGATAAAAATTGAATTAGACTCAGCTGCAACAATAGATTTGTTGAAAAAGTTGTTATGGGCACTGATATAGAGGAGTCAGAATGCCCAAAATTAACTTTCGTCATAGTAGTAGTTTTTTTACTTTCTCTTACTCCTAGTAAGAGGAAGTATTGTAATCGTGTCAAATTTTCGATATCGAGTTTTTCACCGGAAATATCCGTTTTGAGGTCCCCTGAGAGTCCCAAAAAAGTGGTTTTAGCAATGGTCTGTGTGTGTGTGTGTCTGTGTGTGTGGTATGTATGTGAACAGCATAGTCAAAACGAAAAATCGTAGAAAGTTCAAACTTGATATTCGTTTAGGTATCACCATGGGATCTGACGTGCGTTATGTGTCAATATTCCTCAACCGGAAGTACCACTTTACTAGTTGTTTTTTTTACTTTTTTGCTCCGATTTTCTTTAAACTTGCTATATCAACTACACATACAAAGAGCTACAACTTTTATTTGAAACATTTCTCCAGGAAAATTCATTTAAGGGCACTTCTGGGGGAGGGGTGGGGTTAGGTTTTCATCTTAACTGCTGTTTCAGTATATTAGACAATTCTGTCATCTAAATAATGTTAATTAGAATTAAATATGTTGTTGAAATTCCGAGTTTGAAAAAAAATAGATAACCGGAAGTGCGTTTTTACTGAAATATAATTTTCAGTTTTCTGGTATTTTCTCGAAAATGGCTCCAACGATTTTCTTTAAACCAGCGTTGTTAACTATACATATAAAGAGCTACAACTTTTATTTGAAACTTTTCCCCTGATAAATTCATTTAAGGGGACTTTTGGGGAGGGGGGTTATGTTTTTCTTTAAAATGCTATCACAGTTGATTATACAATTCTGTCATCCAAATTGAAATAACTAGAAATTAATATATGACCCAAATTCCGAGTTTCAAGGAAATTAGTAAACCGGACAGTTTTACTGGACAGTGTTTTCACTTTTCGACGAATTTCATTAAATTTGGTACACTAACTATAAAATTTGTCAATTATAATTTTGAGTACTGGAGTAAGAGAAAGTTGTGTGAGTGTTTCACACCAGATTTTTTTTTTTACCGTATATTGAAAATTAAGTTGTATATTCAATTAAGAATTAACCTATTAGTTTATAGTGATTACATTAGCACGGTTAATATTGTTTTATAAATGTAGTTTTACAATTCTCCTTAAACATATCCTATACACTAAACATAACTAGAAAAGAGTCTTGAAGACTCTTGCCTCTTAAAATTTGTTTCTTCTTTTCCCCATCACGCTTTATTTGAATTATTACAATTGTATTTTGCAATGACTGGATAAACTTGAATGATGATCATCCAGTGTTGTGGGGGCCATTAGTTCCATTGGAAGAATGTGAGAGAAGGGCTAAAGAATTTGAATTTTTTTTTTGTGTGGAATCCGTTGTAAACGGATTTATCCAGAGTTATTAAGAAAGGAACATTGAGATTTGTGTGCAGGGTTAAGGTTGGATACGTAGAAAGGACTGCCAATAATATGTCGAAGGATTTTGATTTTGGATTTTTTTTTTTTTTTTAATACAGATTAGGCTAGTTCCGTGCAGTTCCAGTTCATGGGTCCATAAATTAAAACTTGTCTAAAGACACTTGCTTTTTATCCTGTGAAATGCTCTTTTAAAGACTGACACAAATTCTGAATTAAACCCGTATTTTATAAAAAATAAATTGATGGGGAGCTAGATGGAACTTGTTCTCCTGGTAGCTTAGAGTGTTTAAAACGTGCAAGACATTGCCTTTCTACAGTCAATAAGCATAAGAATAGTATATTATTTCCATCACACTTTTTTTTCCCTTGAAGATGTAGACAAATCACACTTTAATCTGACTATTTAAAACTTCAATATTAGAATACACGCAAAACTTAATCCAATGAAATTGAGTTCAGATTGGAATTTTTTTAAATTATGAATGTTAAAAAAAATTATACCCTGACACTTATTTGTTATGAATGAAATAATGGGATAACAGTTAATTTAGTAGAATACAATTTATTCTCTTTCAAATTCCCGAATGTTTTCTATTTATTTGTTGTATAGTTATTAAAATACGAATGGTCAACGTCACCACTACCAAAAACAAAACTTGACCATTTCAAGGGGAGCAACTATTTTCGTTTTCACTATATATTATTATATCTCTCTCCATTACGTCATTTCTTAGGAATGTTGAGAAATATTTTCGTATTCAACTAATTTTTTTTTTTTTTTTCTTTTATTTTAATTTCTTAGTAATATTATTTCTTTTTTAATTGATCGACGTAATAATATTGACATTTCTAGTCCATATATCAGCAAAATTACTGTCTCCATTTCTGAAAAAAATGTGTATGAAAAATTCATTCACACAACTTATTATTTATTATTATTCCCAAAAGGGGAGGGAAGTAAACCCTACGCTATCCAAAGCACCCTCGGGCCCATATAGCTACCCCTAAAGAATACCTACCACTGGGACTAGAATGAAAATCCAGGCCCAGGTTTTAACCATCTAAGTTTCACAACAGACCGAACAAATCGGACCAAAACCTTAAAAGGACACAGCTTAAGATCCTCTACCGACATCCTATTCCGGCCAAAGGTCCTAAAACCTAATCTCCTCACAACCCAAACAATTCGTCATCAAATGTATGGGTGTTTCCTCCTCAGTTTCACAAACTCTACAAAAATGGTCAGGCACAAGTCCCATTATATAGAGATGTCTCCTTAAACCACAATGCCCAGTGAGGAATCCAACCAGATACCTGAGGGAGGTCCGTGAAAGACATCGGACCCCACTACTCAAAGCTCCGTCCGGGCCCCCCATAAGGATGAGTGCTGTGAGGTCATCCACGTCTGAAAGCCCGACAAACATGTGTCAGAAGACACACCAACAGCAGGCTCTGGACCAATGAAAGGGAGAGAGGCACCTAATTTGGCAAACCTATCCACCTCCTCATTCCCAAAAATTCCCATACGACCTGGAACCCAGACCAGAAGCACATCCTTTAATGAAGAAAGATCTTCCAGTCTTCTAGAACATTCCAACACCAATCTGGAAGTGAAGACACATGAATTAAGCGCCTTCAACGCAGCCTGGCATTCACACAACATTCTCTTATATTAGTAAAAAGTTTTGATTTACAAATTTCACATTACAACTGATGTGCATATGTACATCCGAATAATATAAAAAACACTTAGAACTTGCGGTAAATCGATTTTCTTCAAACTCGGAATTTTGGCCATTCATTAAATTCTTCTTCTAATAATAATAATAATAATAATTTATTTTATTGCTTTATGGCGAAACGCCTTAAGCAGGGAGTTTAGCCAGTGTACAGAAATACAAAAGGGTCAGTATACAACAAAGAATAGTATACAGCACAGAAATAAAATTAAATAATATAAACATCCTGTAAATTATACACATAGAACGAACATAAACTATCATAACAGAAAATAATAAGTGTAAAATTTATAGACAAAGGTTATAAATCACTGAACTTTCCACTACTTGGAAAACTATTTAAAAATTGAAACTTAAAGAATTACTGTACTTATTTTAGTAAGAATTGTATTATAAGTAATTTAGCCAAACAGAATATTATTTCTCAGATATGATAGTAGTTGGTTGCGTTTATTACTTTTATTTTTTTTTTTAATGAGAATGTACTGAACTAGTAGATTTACAGAAACTTCAAGCTTACTATTCACCAAGCATAAAACTTCTCAACTTAACAGCTTGTTTACAATAGTTGAAAATAGCAGTAATCTGTCCATTGGATGTAATTGAAAAATAGCGCCTCAAACTATTCCTTTTCAGTTTGCAAAGGCATTAGGAAATTGTTAATAAGGTGATCCCTTAACGGTTGCAATACTTTACATTCACAGAGAAAATGTAGTATAGTATCGGGTAATCCCATTTTACACATCATACAGACCTTACTAGCATCAAAAGTATAGCTGAAATTATTTATATACAACCGGGTATACACTAACCTCCCAAGTCTCAATTGACTGCTTACTCTTATTTTCTTAATACTGGCGTTACTGTCTAAGTAAAACTCACCCGATCCAAAATTACTAACCAATCTATACATAGGGCTGTACTTTACTATTCAGCACATTGTTTATATTCTCACAGATAATTTTATTCTTACATTTTTCAATTACGTTATTTTTTTTTCCTTCTTCAATACAGAAACATCATGAGTTATCACGTATTTTTTTTCCTTCTTCAATACAGAAACATCATGAGTTATCACGATATCTAAACTAACTAAAGAATTTAACATGGATTGTATAAAGGAAATGAAGTTATGAGATTTGTTTTATCAGGTCTAACCCTTGTTCTGTATAAAGCATTATAAAGTATTCGCGGCAAACGGGACTCATCCATTTCAAGCAGTTTAATCAAAAGAGAAAGCATGGCCTTAAAGACAGTGACTTTAACCGGTGTTAAATTCTTATTAATATTATATATACGATTCGGCATTGGTAAGATTCCGCACGCTGGAATGAGAGGCGGTGTGGCATTTTTAGAAAAGAAGTCAAAGTAGTATAGAACACGCATTTTAGCCTGATAAAGCCTTAGAGAATCGTATAATATATTGAAGTGGGAGATTAGAGGAAAGCCTATCGTGGCCCCATCCATTAGTGCATCCCTTAAATTCAAAAACCTTTCAAATAAATGTTGTAGCTCTTTTTATGATTAGTTGATATTACTAAGTGTAATGGATATGTTGCCAGCAATCCTGGCTCTTTTCATACAAAGCTGAGATATAAAATAATATAGATAAATAAATTGAAGGAATACATAAAAATAAATAAAATTAGTGAAAATTTAAAATTAATGAAGAGTTTTCAAATGATTTTGACTTACTCTTGATCATTATAGTACGAGTTTCTAAAAGCAGCTGCTAGGAGAGTTTTTGTAGGTTTAGACAGAGAAATGTGTATAAGAGAAAAGTTCATTGACTAAACACTGAAATATTGACTGAGAAATTTGTAGAAGAAATTCGTAGAGCTCTGAAAGTGGTACCAATTGAATTGCTAGAATCATTTACAATTTTTTTGTTTCCAAATCATTATACAGACAGAATAAAGTAGAATTGTAGTGAAATTCAAACAGATTTGAAGCTTAGGGTGTCTAAAGGTTTTTATGGTTTAAGTATGTCAGGAAAGTACGTCAGAGGACCAGTAAGTCCCGTTATGCACCAAGATGTTTTGGGAGTTTGGCATTGGTAGATAAAATTTGCTGGCAGACAAAATCTATAAAATACCCTTATTTATAATCAGTATCATTATACATATAGAAGAGACGTCAAATATCAATTAACAAATCAGTAAATACAATTTTGGCTTGTATAGTTTCTATTAGATGTTTATGTTCATGCAATTATAAATAAATTTATCAGATTGCATATATTAAATATGATATTTTCTATTTTATATCATTTCCTCTTAGTTATGCATATGTTCATCAATTACTGTGGACATTTAATGTTATTAAATGATAATATATTATATTGAGATAACGTTGATATCTGTTTGTCACACAACAAGATCTGTGTCTACTAGTCACATGATAGTGAAATATTTACATTTCATAGATTATGCACTGGCACAGTGTTCACTACTTCACTTTCATCTATTTTTTTATTTATTTATTATATCTATACAGTTTTAGTCACGTTTTCTTTATGCTCCAGTTAGTCGCAGTGCACAACATTTATCTGCCTGTGTTTTTTTTTCATGCCTTTTCCCATTGTTGATAATGATAATATTCCTTGTATAGAGATATGACATAATTTTTGTGGTTGTAATTTTGGGTCATGCAGTTGAACTATATATTTAACTATCTATAGAAGCCGGATAATAACTGGTTCTCTTAATAAAATGAATTTAATAAATTGTTGGTCAAAAATCGAATATTTACGAGTAACGTATTAGCGATTATGCTAAATACGTATAACAACTTCCTTTTTTTTTTTGTTTCAGCATTTCTGACTTTGTCATCTCTAAAGCAATGCAAATCTATTTCCCCACTCTTATCCCACGGCAGTCATTATTGCTTATAAATATGACAAAAATCTGTTGAAAATAGGGGAATTTGCTCTGACGATGGATGAAAATCCGAAACCGGTCAGGAACATAATCAATATGCATGCTATGACGGATAAAATACCAGATGACAAAAATCTCTTAGGACCTGCGCTTAGAGGCCTAATTTCGTCTACGAGACGTGACTTACAACTGCAGGCCTATGCTTTGACCCGCACTTCCTATAGTTCTTTCCTATTGCTTGTCTCATTATCTACTTTAGTCCACAACCTTGCACTAATTGTTTATTTACTGAATTCCGTAGCGGGGACAGCAGTAGCGTGCGGACATCATCAACTTTTCTTTAGAGAAAGAAAGATAGAAAGCTAAAGAACCCATCAGAATTCCATCCCACTTCTTTACCTCCGGATGCGTTTATATATTCAACTATAGAACCGTGTTATTGAATGTGATTCCCCTTTACTTTTTTTCTGAATCCCAAACATTCAGTCTATTGATGATATGGGAAGAAGGTCCCTTGTACGTAGATGTTATTGGAAAATACTATTTATTGCTCTCTAGTGCTTAGCAGGGCATTTTGAATGACCCAAACAGTGTATGCTATCTATTTACTGCTTAGACAACGTTGTGACACAGAGAACCTTGAATTGTTTCGTGGGATCTGCATGGTCCTTGTATATTGAAACTATTGAGGATAGTTGCCTCCTTTACATATATGCATAGTAGCAGTTCCAGTAACGCGACAGTGCCCTGAGAAGTCTCTGGGCCACATGACCTCGGATATTGAAGCGCCTTAAAAAAAAAAATATCATCTCTATACGATTTTAATAATCTAGATTCAAATTAAAACTTGTTTATTTAAATTAAAACTTGTCTTTTTTATAATAGTTATTTCTGCTTCTAATAATTAAACTATTATTTAATCAAATTAAACTATTTGTCAACTAAATTTAAAAAAAAAAAATTAACATTTAAATTGAAACATTTTTCAATTAATTTGAACGTTTCTTTTTTTTCTTTAATTTTTATGTAAAGAGGTTTAATTTGACTATACAAAAAAAAAAGATTAATTTAAGTCAAAAATGCCACATTTAATTTAAAACAAATAATTCGTTATTAAATGGGCAT
The DNA here is from genome assembly GCA_011037195.1 of Triatoma infestans. NCBI lineage: Eukaryota > Metazoa > Arthropoda > Insecta > Hemiptera > Reduviidae > Triatoma > Triatoma infestans. Next base: position 27,402 of record JAAEAF010007831.1, read on the forward strand.
CACTAATAAATATTTTTAACCAGATATTAGGAATTATGGTGACCTACTAGTAATACGTTAGCAATGGAGGAGACCTTGGTGGTCCCAGCTGCGTTTAATTGAGTAAAATGTGCCATACTATTACGGAAATGCATCTCCCGGCATGCATTATTTATGAGTATAACATGTACAATGTCAAAATCTCATTTTTCTTTCATTTAGCTTTCTTATTTATGTTTATTATTATTATTTTACCTTGAAAAAATAACTGATGATATATTTTGGAAACGCTTCCCTCAGTTCCCTTAGTCAAAAATTCCCATAGCTTCTCTTCAAAACATGAAAATTGAAAATGTTTGTTAAAAATCTGAATACAATATATAAAAAAAAAATACGTCCTTATATTAGGAGCAAGAGAAATTAAAAAAAAAAAAATTGTATTATGTGACGAAAAAATAAAAACTATATAAAACATTATAATAAATTTCGTAAGCTATTTATTTAGAAAATAAAGTTAAAACACAAAATAAAATAATTGAACATGTATTTATGTTTAGAATTGAAAAATAGTGTAGCAACTATTTTGAGAAAAGCTTTCAGATGACCTTTCTTTTACATCGATTTCCAGAAGTTCTTAAATTGGAACTACCCTTGTTATTATTGTACCGAAGAAAAATTTCCACATTTACCGCTTTCCCAAGTGTTAAGGAAAAGCAAAAAAAATAAATAAAATAAAAGAATCAAATTTTTAATTGGGAAATCATGTGAGGTTTCACATCAGATTTTTAAATCAGTATTATAATGTGACATGAAACCGTACACGTTGTAATTAGTGAAATGATACACCCTGACACTGGCACTTAAGTTTATATTTTATGAAACTGTGCAAAGAAATAAAAGAGGTTAGTATGGCCGAGCGAAGAGAGGTATTGGGTAGCGTAGAGAAGTGATGACGTTAGGGAGCGGTTTAGCTAGTTTTTAAAAGTCATGCTCGTTCTAACCGTACTAGATTGACTTGCTTAAAGTAAGCTCTTCAGCCTATCAAAGCGCTTCTTGACAGAGAGCTGTTTAAAGACTTCATTATATCTTGGAAATTGTTGCTTGTTGTAACTCATTGAAAGCTGTGTGTTAATTAATAGTAACTTTAGAATGTTTATTCTAAGACTAGCGGTTTCTGCCGTGATTGTGATTGTAGACTTCTTGAAAGTTGATTTGTAATGGTTAATGGTTTTTGACATCTTTCAGTGTTACTTTCTAACTGAATTAAACTCTGATATTACCGAGTTCCGTCTTTTGTAGTTCTTGATGCGCACAGTTTAGGTGGGGAGCCTAATACTTGATGCTTGTAGCCCATTTATCCATACAATGGGCGTGGCAGAGAGAGTAATACGCCATAAAAGAACAACAGCGCTGAAGCGGCTGGTGCCGCCTTAATATGAAGCTGCTAATACCTGTTGTGGTAAATTTGCACAACAGAAGAGTGTTTATTCCATTATAATATAAACAAAAATAGAGTAAGTTTCATTGCATTATTTTCTTAATTTAATCTATTAAAGCTAGAGCATTGAATATGCCAAAATAGTAAAAAAAATATATATTTATAAAGTTTGGAAAGCTAAGTGGCTCGAATTTCAGCAGAAACAGTTAGGGAAATTCCTAACAGAGAGATGAGAGATGAACAGTTAGGGAAATTCCATGACATCTGAGCAATATTATTTGTTCTTCAGGCTAACTAATAGTAGCTAATTATATCTAATTTTTTTTTGTTCTTTATGGCGCTTCAGCATCTGTGGTCATTGGCGTCCGGAGCGTTCTCAGTGCACTTCTCTCGTTATGGACAACACTGTCCATCACCGGACAGTGAGCTGTCAAAGCTCCTAGAAAGACAAAATTTAAGGGGTAGAACTGGACTCGAACCCGGGATCTACGCATGGAGTCTGTAATAGTATTCAAAGAGAGTATTATTATTATTATTATTATTTTTATTTTACCTAAATAAATTACATAACAAGTAACATAAGGTACGTCAAAACTACATAATAAACAGTAAGTTTGCTGGTTCAAATAGTCATTGCTCTGATGTTTGCACTTTGTTCTCACTAAAAATAAACAATATTCAACACTGTATTTAGTCTGAGAAAGAGAGACAAAATGACAGGACCACTCTCTCGGACTAGAGTGGGAGAAACCACATAAATACAGCAACGGGAGACAGATAGAAGAGAGTTCACACAACTGGGGTCTCTCGCCAGTCACTACGTGTCATACTCTTTACCACTCTACCTTACTCTTTCATTTCAAGGTAAAGTCCAGGCAGTCAGTGTGTCACTTATTATATTATAGAGTGTTAACCATATTTTAGTTATTTCATTTAAACCAGACATTTTTCTCCTTCAACAACCCCATTATAGAGTCCAATGCGCCACCACTGAGCTAATTTCTTGCCTCGTAGCTAAATTTGTTATTTTTCCAGTTTTAAATGGAACTGCCCTCTGGGTAGTAATTATCAATCCAGAACAAATTCTGTACTTTTCTCTCCTATAATTGCGAAATATTTTCATTAATTCTCTAAAAGACATCGATATTTGACATATACGTATATATCGGCTTTTATTGTTAGTAGTGTAGAATTTCATACTTAAACTTTTAAAAACAAAGACAAACCAATCTATATCGCGTAGTTATTAATAAATCACGTTCATTTAACCAAAAAGCCTTTCACTCTCATTGCTTTGATTTCATATTTGATTAGTCCTTTGGCGGCTTCATCATAACCTCTCCTCCATCATAGCCTTGTTGCTACAATAAACTTTAGGGCTATACTAATGAAATAATGACCAACATTGACGGAGTAATAGTATCAAATTAGAATATTAAATCATGTGGATTTATCCATACATACCTGGGTTTAATTATAATTTACGATTTGAATAATAGGTAATAGATAATCTATATGTATTACTGATTGATTTTACTGAGTTTAATTGAATTTATATTACAGAATTGTATATTAATTATTTTATTTAGGTGAATTAGTAAAATTACTGTGATTGATTCCAGCTTACCAAATAAAATAACTTTTCAAATTAGCTTCTCAAAGTTGTAAAAATGCAAGTTCTTTTTCAGGAATTTTCATTCATATATATATATATTATATATATAGAGAGAGAGAGAGAGAGAGAGAGAGAGATTGAAAATAAATTAATTTCATAATATATTTTTATCTACTATAAACTATTTAATTTCTGTTTTTGATAGATAATGTAACAGTTTATGATGCTTTTGCTATTATAATAGTTAGGCCAGGATGACATATATTATTACTGTACACAAGACACAGTATTCACATTTTTATTCACTATTTTATTTTTTTTACGATATTGGGTGATGAAAATTTGGGGGGGGGATCTGATGTGAGATATTCACGCAACTTTTTCTTACTGCGGTTAATAAATCTGTAATTGATACATTTGTACTAAGCTTATTCCCCACACATAAATATGAGTTGTGATGATTATAGTTTAGTTTTAGAGAGTTCTTGAACGTGAACACAGTATATACAGTACATGTTTAGCGCCATCTTTTATCAAGTACCACAAAACCTTGAACCTTTCCTCAAACCTTGAACCCAGGAATGGTTATCGCTTTGTACAAGAACATATCCTACAATTCTTTGCCCTTTAAATGGTGTAGATAATAGTTCACGCACAAAAAAGTAAATACGTCGTATTTACACTGGTAGAAAAATCCTACCACAGAGATCCACATTAATCTCTCCATAAATAATATACGTTACCCAGCTAGATAAAAGAATCCTCACACTAGAATTTAACGATTTGAACTAAATAGACGGTTCAGACAACTCTCCAGACTACTAGATAGACGATCCAAACTCACATTACAAAATAAAAGACTTCTCTACCTACTACTACTGCTGAGACCTATTAAATTCCATTCATCTACAACTGCTCATCCTAATCCTTTAATTCACCAGCTTTCTTCAAACTATTCCCGACAATCCACGCAGGCAGTTGAATATTAGATGGCCCCGGGTTCAACTAATAGAATAACCCAAGATAATGCAGTGCCATCGCTGGATGTCTTCTCCAATCCACACTCCTATTATCTAATTGTGATTTAACATATTTACTTGTTGCAGTGTATTTTTTTTATTGCAGTTGTAAATATCAATAAAAGAGAGAGAGAAAAAAAAAGAAAGATAAAAATGGTAGACAGTGTGTGTAGATAGTATTTACAAAGGTTAAAGAATGTAGCTTGAACCGTTTTCGAGAAAATCATGAAAAACTGGGGGAAGAAAGTGCATTTCCGATTGTTGAATTTTTGACGTGAACCTTCGTGTCAGATGCGATGTTTTTTTTTTTAAATTTTGAGATATTTTGTTCACAAACACACTCAAAAGCCTTTTTTATAGTATGGAAATGCCTCATTGACCAAACTCAATGACCTGGGCAAGAACAATTGAGTTACCCAATTTTGGCTGCCAGGGCATGTCGACAGTTGGCAAGTAAATAAGTTGACCGACACCTGGCAAGGAAAGGGATGCAATTCTCTTTTTTGGGCCTGAACCCTTCTATGGAATAAGCAAACAGTCTCTTTGGGAAGAGTTCAGAAATAAGGAGGAAGTGAAGAGAGCACAGCTCTGAAAAACCCACCCAGGACTGAAGCAAGGTAAGAAGACCAGTCTGGGCGGGTGAGTATTGTCTCATGCCACACTATTGGGGAGACAATAGACCTCTTTTGATGGAAACAGTAAAAACTTCTTGTTAGAAACATTTCTTTTATACATTTTGTTCTTCTTTGAAAATTCCGTTTCAAAAATTTGACACATTCGTATTGTTTCTTCTAACCAACTGTAAAAGAAAATAAAAGACCAATGTGGTAACGTTACCCTTCAATCTCCGCTTATGTTTTTCTAAATTGACAAATTTGTTGTTTAAATTGACAAAGTTGGATGTTTTACTAGAGTTTAGTTCTCCTCTATGACAGTTGAAAAATTCATAATTGTGATCGTTGGTATAGCAAGAAACCAACGTCTCTGCTAAAAACATTTTATCTCGAAATATTAATAAAATAATAGGTTTACATGTTATGTAAAATACCCCTATCAATTTTATGAAAATCTTGGAACTGTTTTCGAGTAATTCCCATTAGCACCTTTTTTAAAAATGCTGAAAAGGCTTCTCCGATAGTCCGGTTTACCTGATTCAAACGTAGTAAACATACATAAACATTTAACAAAATATTTATTCTTTTTTCTATTATATGGTTAATTGAACCATGAGGTATTCTAAACTACCATTTCCGAGGGAACCCTGAAAATTTGAAATATTTCTATTAATAAAGTAATAGGTCTAAGTATGTGCTTCAGTGTGTTTTTGTATCTGTGTAATGTGCGTGAAGTTAAAATGTGATGTTTAAGAAAACTGTTGCAGTCATTTTCGAGAAAACCACGGAAGACTGAAAAAAAAAAAAACATTTTTAGTAAAGTCTACTTTGGTAACGAAGAGGCCGACAGATTGGCGATGGAGGGCACCTCACGAACGCCCTTTGGTCCGGAGCCTTTCTACAGCATCTCGTACAGAACTGCTTGTGGGACCATTGAAAAATGGCAAACACATATTGGAAAAATTTGCGGGACTGAGACCCTCTAAGATTTTCTTGGAGGGCCCCTCAAAGATTCGCACAAACTATCTCCTCGGCAGAACAAAAGTGGAACTAAGGAGGATTACTGCCCTACTATAGGGCCTTGTTTTTGATGGAAACATCTGCATAATATGAGTCTCTCTCTGCGGACTCACTTTGCAGAAAATGCGGACAAAAGGATGAGACACGGTTTCACCTTCTTCGAGAATGCGTACACTATGCTCGCAGAAGATTCCTGAAATTTGGCGTGCATACAATTTGAAGCCGAAAGCGCGATCAGAAATTCCACTTGCATTAGCCCTGACGTTTTTTAGTGATATAGGACTGATATGAGACGTTTATACGGGGTGCACAATGTGCCCAGCTGAGGTCTAAGTGCTGAACCTCCATTTGGAGGCCCCGAGTTTCTAGATTAGATTAGATTAGATTAGAAAGTCTACTTCGGATATGACAGATTTTGACAGAAACCTTGATGCGTGGTTCCACGTATAGGAATATCAAATAAGAGATTTCTGCTATTATTTGGTTTTTGAATTATTTGGTGTATACATGGTGGAGACCATTCATAAAAGCTATTCTTTTTTTCGTACTTAAAGAGAATGTGAAAATTCGATTTCAATTAATTCGATGCGATCTCCTATACTTTCTATTAAGCTTTAATAAAGAAATGAAATGTAATTATTTTCGTTCAATTTGTCTTAATTTTATTGTATATTTACATAATAGGGTGAATAAAAATGTAAATAAAACCTAGAAAACTAATTAAACATGACGTTTCCTGCATAAAAACTGGTCCACAATAAACCATTCAATATAGTTTATAATGGTAAACGTGTGTAATATCTTGTGTTGGTCACATAGCACAATGTTTGGCAAATCCATTGAATTACTTTTTGCTGGAAGTGATTGGGATGATTGTTAGTTGCCAGATTTGGTGTAAGCGAAGGCACAAGGTTAGGTTTGTGTGTCTGTCTCTGCTGTAAGGGGTAGGAGTTGAGGGCTGTAAGCTGTAACTGCCAATGTTTATCCCTCTGATTGGTCCCTTACACCCTCCCACTCCCAATGTATACAATTCTTTATCCAACAACAACCTTCCTTATTGGATTCTCTGAATTCTTCTTTATTTTTCGACAAAATTAAAACTTTATGTGATTGGCATTTTGAAATGGGTTATACAGGCAAAATATTTAATATTTTCAATATAAATAAATGCCAAGCATCGTTATACTTATTTTATTGTTTTCCGGTTTCACAATAAATTTTATTCAATAATTTATTCAAATTCTATTTTTTGGGCCATGTAACTTAAAGTGAGATACTTTATAAGAACTTAAGCTACTTGAATTTTCTTGCCATACTTAACTCTACCTCCTAATATGGAAAATAATGTTTTTCTTATAAATATGAATGAGGAAAACTATGCTTAACATCATTTTACTGATTTTTTTTCCGCCAGTTTAAATCTTGTTGAAAATGATCACATTTTAATAAAGGCCTAAATAAAATTTTAAGGTTACTGTTATTAATCATAAAACAAACAAAAAAATCTGGTGTGAAACATTCACACAACTTTCTCTTACTCCAGTTATCAAAAGTATAATTGACAAATTTTATAGTTTGTGTACCAAATTAATTCAAATACGACGAGTACTGAAAAAACCGTTCAGTAAAAGCGCACTTCCGGTTAACTAATTTCATTGAAACTCTGAATTTTGGCCATCCATTTATTTCTAATTAATTTTGTTTGGATGATAGAATGTATAATCAACTATGATCCCACTTAAGAGAAAAACTTAACCCCACCCCTCCCCTAAAAAGTGCCATTAAATGAATTTTCCTAGAGAAATGTTTTAAATAAAAGTTGTAGCTCTTTGTATCAGTAGTTAATATACCAAGTTTAAAGAAAATCGTCGGAGCCATTTTTGAGAAAATCGTGAAAAAGTGAAAAAAAATCATTTAGTAAAGTGGTAAAGAAACGCACTTCCGGTCATCCGATTTATCAAACTCGGAATTTCAACAACATATTTAATTCTCATTAACTTTATTTAGATCAAAAGAATTGTCTAATAAACTGAATAGCACTTTAGAAGTAAACCTAACCCCACCCGCTCCCCATAACAGCCTTAAATGAATTTTCCAGAGAAATGTTTCAAATAAAAGTTGTAGCTCTTTGTATGTGTAGTTGATACACCAAGTTTGAAGAAAAAATCGTTGTAGCCATTTTTTAGAAAATTGCAAAAAAGTGAAAAAAAAACAATAAGTAAAGTGATACTTACGGTTGAGGGAATTTTGACAGATGACCCACTGTCAGATGCCATGGTGATACCTAGACTGAATATCAAGTTTCAACTGTTCTACGGTTTTTCGTTTTGAGCTATGCTGTTCACATACACGCAGACACACACAACACACGCACACACCATTTGCTAAAACCACTTTTTTGGATTCAGGGGACCTCAAAACGGATATTCCGGTGAAACTCGATATCGAAAATTTGACACGGTTACAATACTTCCTCTTACTAGGAGTAAGAGAAAGTAAAAATCTGGTGGAAACTGTAATGCTATTGGTGGAATATGTTATAAGAGTGTATTCTAGCACGAGCGATATTGAACGGTCTTAAGTGTGTGTATGTTTTAGAGAGAGTTAAAAAGACATGATTTTGTTAGCCGTTAAAAATTACCAGTGGCAGTTGGTAGATTAGGCTACATCTATTTATTAAAAGATATTTACTGAAAAATTGATCATAACTGTATTATAGGAAAAGTCGTGAATTCTTTGTGAGAAAAGAGGATAAAATTGAATGCAGAATTTTTAATCAAAGGTATTCAAAGGGACTTCTATTGTGGGAAGTTTTAGTATTAAAAGCTGTACGGTACATTCAGTGGTATTCCTTATTTCAGTGATAGGTTCATATAATTTTTTCCCAATTTTTTATAAGCTCGAATATAATGGATGATTGCCGCCCCCTATTGTCCTTACTTTCAAAATAAATACTAGCAAATTATAAAATTACATTACCATGTTATATGTACAAATATAGTTTAATGTTACCAAATATAACAATATAGTTCATAGCATTTTATATTATTGTAATATATGATATTTAGGCGTTTATACGTATTAAAACCACGATTTAATAGTAACCACATAATATATATACCTCGTATATTATTTGTGGTCGATCTGTGGTATTATTGTTTGTTATTACATGTAAATACTATTTGTAGCCGAGTTTTAATAATACTCATATTTTTTTTATAATGTAACTTTTAAAATTACTATCATCTCACCTTTCTAAATACTGTTTTGTTTTTTTGCAATTTCATGTATTTCTACATTGATCCATTTATTTGTTGATTAACCAATCATATTGCCAGCGGGCTTAATAATGGTAACAATTCAAAAAGAAAACAATTTTATTGCGCAACATGCAACAAGCAAGTAATTTTATTAATAAAAATCATTATATTGTTATAGAAATAAAATTATTAATACAATAAGCCAAGTCTGTATGTTAGTTAATATTTTGTACAATGCCTATAATTCGGATTGTACTTTGTTCAGTCTGGATGAAACTCTGTACGGTTTTGCTTTTTATGTGCTAACGGAAAGTATAGTTTACCGTTTCGCAAACAAATATGCTTACCAGATGTGGAATTTTATTTTTACTTTCTCTTACTCCTAGTAAGAGGAAGTATTGTAATCGTGTCAAATTTTCGATTTCGAGTTATCACCGAAAATATCCGTTTTGAGGTCCCCTGAGTCCAAAAAAGTGGGTTTTAGCAAATGGTCTGTGCGTGTGTGTGTGTGTATGTATGTAGTATGTGTATGTCTGTATGTATGTGTAACAGTGAAAAGCATAGCTCAAAAACGAAAAACCGTAGAAAGTTGAAACTTGATATTCCGTTTAGGTATCACCATGGGATCTGACACTACGTTATCTGTCAAAATTCCTCAACCGGAAGTACCACTTTACTAGTTGGATTTTTTACTTTTTTGCGATTTTCTCAAAAATGGCTCCGACGATTTTCTTTAAACATGAAATATCAACCACATATTCAAAGAGCTACAACTTTTATTTGAAACATTTCTCCGGGAAAATGCAATGAAGGGCACTATTGCGGGAGGGGTGGAGTTAGGTTTCCATCTAAAGTGCTATTTCAGTTTATTAGACAATTCTGTCATCTAAATAATGTTAATTAGAATTAAATATGTTGTTGAAATTCCGAGTTTGAAAAAAATTGGATAACCGGAAGTGCGTTTACTTTACCACTTTATTAAATGATTTATTCTCTTTTTCGCAATTTTCTCAAAAATGGCTTCGACGATTTTTTTGAAACTTCATATATAAAATTAAACATGCAAAGATCTACATCTTTTATTTAAAACATTTCTTTGGGAAAATTCTTTTAAGGGCACTTTTAGGGGGAGGGGTGGGGTTATGTTTTTCTCTAAAGTGCTATCATAGTTGATTATACAATTCTATCATCCAAAAAATTAAATAGAAATAAACAGATGGCTAAAATTCCGAGTTTCAAGAAAATTAGTAAACCGGAAGTGCGCTTTTACTGAACAGTTTTTTCAGTTTTCGACGAATTTCATTAAATTTGGTACACAAACTATAAAATTTGTCAATTATAATTTTGAGAACTGGAGTAAGAGAAAGTTGTGTGAGTGTTTCACACCAGATTTTTTTTTTTTATTATTATTAATCTAATAATTACAATTACACACAGTGCTTTTATTTATAAAACATACAACAGATTATTTCAAAACCTTTTTTTTTTTTTAATTTTTTTTTTTCTTGTTAAAGTATGCAATTTATATAATACATATATTAACAAAAACGTGATGAACATTTTTTACATTTTACATTTACGTTCCACCTTTTATTTTCCTTATTCATTCTACAACCCTAGATTTCCTCCCCTCCTGGACCCAATCACTGCGACATCAATCGAAGTCAAAGGCAGTAGTTGTCGTTAGATATTTGGTTAGATGCATTTTAAAATTCCTTTGAATGAATTTGACCCTAAGTTCTTTTGGTAGAGCGTTAAAAACCGGACTCCCCGAATACAATAAGAACTGTACATTAAAGCAGTGTTTGAAAAAGGTAACGGAGCCACAAAAACCTCCCTACATCGAGTGCCAAAGGAGTGCTCTACTTACTGGTCCAATCCTTCCTTCTTGAAGGATAGCCGATCTCACGTATAGATGCTTAAGGTCAAATACGTTTAATCGTGTAAGAAGTGGTTTAGTATGGTCAATTGTTTTTTTTTTTTTAAAGATAGTTCGTAAAATCATCTTTTGAGTTTTATTAATCTTTTGAATTCTTAATCATCTCCTTTTGCTATCCTGATAAAATACATATTAGAAATTACCAAAACAACCATTACTAACATTTTAAGCACTAACAATGAATCCCCTTTATAATAATTAGAAATAATTATTGTCCTTATTTCCATGTTTAAATTTTACGATCCACGATGATTGTAGTGCCATAACTATAATTAGAATCTATAGATTTTCGGGTATTGGTCAATATTGTCATTCTACTATTTGTGATCACACTAACCTTTGTGCAATATTTTTAGTCAGCAGAGTTTGATTTTTTTAGTTCTTTTATAATTTTAATTTTTTAATAGATTACTTAATATTAAAATAATAGAATATAATTTATATAATTATAAAAATGTAATAATAACATTTGATGAAAACATCTTAGTTTTGGTACTGAGGAAGATTATGAAATATAATCGAAACGTTTACCTTTAACTAAAAAATTTTTTCATTAACCAATAAAAAATCTATAGACATATTGCAACATTGACTGGTCGAGAACATTTTCATTAATATAATTAGAATCATTGTGCTAAATATTGATAGTGTAATTAATAATATAAAAGAATTTGTTGGCCGTTGATAAATTATATTATGAAGAAATTTGGTGAGGATCGGTCAAAAAAAAACATTCAATTATGCCAACGTTTCGACAGAGTTTCCTATCTTTATCAAGGCTTTAATATATAGAAAGTCGTGAAAATGTGGAGAAAGAATTTTCAAACTAAACATTTGTTACATCGCAAAAACATAAAAAGGAAAATTAAAAGATACTAGTGTCTTGTCTTAAATCATCTACACAAAATGTAGATCATCTCATTCTTAAATCATATCATTTTCTGTTGATGATTTAACACAAGACACTAGTAACTTTTAATTTTCCTTTTTATATTTCTGCGATGTAACAAATGTGTATGTTTAAAAATTCTTTCTCTACATCTTTACGACTTTCTATATATTAAAAGCCTTGATAAAGACAGGAAACTCTATCGAATGTTGGCATAATTGAATGTTTTTTCTTGACCGATCCTCACCAAATTTCTTCATAACGTAATTAATAATCTCAAGATAATCTCCCTAGAATTCTATATATTTTTTTTTACAAAATTGCGACGTTTCGGCCCGCACGGCTATTAACACGTTGAAACAAAGTTTATATGTGATATTAACAGGAATGTCATACATAAACTTGAAAAGATATTCAAGGAAAATTACAGTGATAATTATTAATTATCTCATGCTGAAAGTAAAAGATACTTCTGGTATTTTATCGGACGTATCATGCATACTTCTCGTTCCTGACTGGTTTTGGATTTTCATCCATCGTCAGAGCAAATTTATTTATTTCGTTATAGAAAGTTTACATCAACGTATAGGTTTCTGTTGCACACCGTCTCTGGTTGGTCTGTTGATTGTCAATCACGTATTTACTAAGTATGCGATCCTGTCAGATTTAAGTAATTGAATTTTCAATTGACATTTTTCAAGACCCCCCCCCCCCCCGCCAACGAATAAAAAGAAAATGTTTATAGTGAATAGCGAATATTTTTCGGTCAAAAATCTTCCAACAAGAAGTGCAACTTTATTTTCAGTTTTAACGTATTGTAACGCAGCCAGTGGTGCCATCTAGGAGAGAAAGCATGTACCTCAAGTTCTCTTAGTAGCCGCTGGGAAGCGCTGGCGGCGCGCTCTAGTTCTCTCTGGAAGAATTGAGAACATTCTAGACACTTCTCCACCGGTATAAATAATGGGACCACAGAGAGTTAGGAGAGTTTTTCTTGTTACAAACTAAGTGCACGTTTGTGGAAAGTGTATAAAAAGTGAACAAAGTGAACTTTTGTGGTTTGAACTGTGAATTAATTATTATTAAGTGTTGTATTTATAATTTATTGTGTAAAACAATAAATTGGTGTTTTTCTTATTGACGTTTAGAGTATTTTATCTAAACGAACCCACTTAAAACTGGTTGCAGTAGCTAGTTTAGAGGGAAAAACGTTATAGTATTTTAAATTTCCTCTAATGTGGTTACAACAAAATTTCTCTAATATTTTTCTATAAACGTAATTTGGCACACAAGAGGCTCGATTTTTCCAGTTGGTTTTTGACTTTATTTGGCACAACACTGTTGGATTTTTGACCTCATTTATTTTATTTGTTTTTCATCTCGTTAAAGGATTGAAAATAGATGGGATTGATATATGCAAGTTACTTAGATTTTTAGCGTTTCCATACAATTCAAACTCTTTTAAATTGCGAATTACTTTACATTACCATTACAGGACGCTACTTTCACTTACCTAATTTCCTACACTTTTACAGACGGCTTTTTGTAATATACAGATCCATATACTCAAAGGAGGCACAATAGACCTTTTACGTCACCTTGGGATTTGACCTTATACCCTAACACTTTACATTAATTCGGCACATTTCAAGTAATTTGTTATATTTACTTTAATATTACCCTTTATCTCTATTTTTTTTTTTTAGTTACTTTCATTCACTGATAATTTGGACATATTTTTACTGCCCATTGTGCACATTTACCAATAATTTTGCACTAATATTTGCGTATATTTATTTGTATTATATCATGTATTTGCACAGTGCTGTGACATTTATATGTATCAATTTATATTCTCTAGTGTTTAATCCCCCCCGGGGCCTTCATAAAAAAAACTGTATTCAATAAATTAACAGTTTCCATTTTCCTTTTCTCTCTCTCTCTCTCTCTTCTCTCTCTCTCTCTCTCACACACACACACACACTCAGTCACTCACTAGTGTTATGAGTGTTCCTTTTGGTTTTAATTTAGCAGCTTTACAAAGATCGGATCAGCCGGCCAGTGTTTTCCTCTGATGATTTACAAATGATTAAAAGCATTCATTAAGTTTGTGAATAGCGATAGTTTGCGGATTTTGTGTATAAAGTAAGTGGATAAAAATAAATCTTAAAAGTGTATTAAATTTAAAAATAAATAAAAAAAAACGCTATTCATTTCAGTTTTTTATTTTTATTATACTTTTTTTTCTTTTTTTTTATAGCTTGCTTTTCATTCATAGGAGGAAAACTTCAAAAGTTTTATGGTAGGAGAGACTCTAGTGACATAGTTAATGATATTTTTTTTGGTTGATTAGTTTTCTATATTTTGTTATTATGGACAAACTCATTAGTTTTACATATGTTTTATTCAAAGTTACGATTGATTTGTGTTATTTAACTAAATTATAATAATGAATTAAAAACTGAAAACAAATCTTTCTTTGTGTTTAAATTATTTTTATTAATTAAATTTTTTTCTTTTTTTTCAATGAAGCTTTTATAATCTAGTTAATTTCTTAATTAACTCTTGCGATCGTGTCACATTTTCAGTATCGAGTTTTGACCGGAAAAACAGGTTTGAGGTCCTTTAAGTACGAAAAAATTGTTCTTAGAAAATGGCCTGTGTGTGTGAACAGCATAACTCTAAAACGAAACATCGCAGGAGGTTCAAGCTTCACATTTCTGTTTTAAGTATAACCATGTAAAGTTTTCAACCCAAAGTACCATTTTACGGAATGCATTATTCACTTTCTTGGGATTCTTTTTTTCGAAAATTCTTTTGATTTTCTTTAAACTTATTATATTAATTACTCAAGTAAAAAAATGAGCACTAAAAGATCTATTTGAAACAGTTCTTCGGATACATTCATTTCAGGGGTGGCGGGCTTTAGTGGGAGCTGTAGCGTGGGTTCTTATAAAGTGATTATTTAGTTTATTAATTCCTTCCTTTTGAGCCTTGAGAGGCATGATGTTTGGAAGAGGAAGGGAGCAGATGCCAGGCTGAGGGCCAGACGGGCCACAATACAAAGGTGGCCGGAGCGTTGGGAGAATGAGCACCGCGGAAGGGGGACCGCGAAGCTTATCCCCAGTATGTCGGAATGGGTAAGTAGGCGGCATGGCGAATCTCACTTCCTCGACTACTTTATACCCAATTTCTTACAGGACACTGTTGTTTTGCCGCGTGCCTGTGGCGGGTGGGGAAAGTGGGAAACCCATCGTGCATCTAAGGAGATGGAGAGAAAGACGATGCTTTCCATACCTTTTTTAGGTGCGACAGATGGGACCGAGAACGGCAGAGATTGGAAGCGGAAATCGGGAGGATCTCCCCGGAGACGGTGGTGAGGGCCATGCTCGCCGAAGCGGATCGTTGGGACTAGGTGGCTACCTTTGTCCGGACGGTCATGCGGATGAAGATAGGCGAAATGAGTAGACACCTCGACCTCCCGAGGCCCGGGGACCAGCTAGACCAGCTAGACTACGAGGCACCACTCCGAAGTAATACCATAAGCAGTTCCGGGGTGGACAAGTGCCTGTGAGGGAGGGGGGTTTTTAGTGTGTTCAAGCCCCACCCTTTGTGCATAGGCATTTCCCCTCCCCTCCGTATACAAAAAAAAAATTGCTTCATTTAAATAACATTAGGATTAAATAAGTTCCCAAAAATCTGAGTTTGAAACAAAAAAATGTAGACGAAGTGCGTGTTTATGGAGCAATATTTCTCTACAGAAACTCCCTGTATTTCATTAAATTTAGTATATTAAGTTTAATACTTCTCATTTTTATTTGGTACGTTTTTCTAAGAAAGTTTATTTTTAATGGGGTTTTGGGTGAGAGGTAAGTTTAAACTTTCCTCCAAAAATTTAGATTCTCCCATTGATATAATAATGAAGACAAGTTTAATATCTATTACGAATTAATAACAGATTTGAAAAAAAATTTGTCCATTAGTATATGAATGTAAATTGTGGTAAGAAAACTTCGTGTGACTTGTTCAGACTAGATTTTTTTTTAAACTTTTCTATTTGTCTTTATATATTTTTTTTTTTAGATTTTATTTAGTTGAACTCGTTTTTCTCCTAGTCGGAAAAGTTAGTAAGCAGAAGTGTTGCATTTTTTTTTATGATTTTCGTATTGACTTTTCCCCCCCGACATACTTGCTTTGTGATGTTCCTTGAATACGGAAAAATACTTTTCCTTTACACTTTTGTATTCATACAGAATTCATGTAGGCCTATAATTTGAATAATGTTGTTTTAAATACTTATATTATAGTTTCTTTTTTTTTTCCCTCTTGTATTTTACTCATCCTTTAATGATCCATTTATTGTCAGAATAGCTAACTTTTTTTTACTTTCTCTTACTCCTGTAAGAGGAAGTATTGTAATCGTGTCAAATTTTCGATATCGAGTTTTCACCGGAAATATCCGTTTTGAGGTCCCCTGAGTCCAAAAAAGTGGTTTTTAGCAAATGGTCTGAGTGTGTGTGTGTGTGTGTTGTGTGTGTTGTATGTAGTAGTGAACAGCATAGCTCAAAAACGAAAAACCGTAGAAAGTTGAAATTTGATATTCCTTTTAGAGGTCACCATGGGATCTGACATACGTTATCTGTAAAAATTCCTCAACCGGAAGTACCACTTTACTAGTTGGATTTTTTACTTTTTTGCGATTTTCTCAAAAATGGCTCCGACGATTTTCTTTAAACTTGAAACATCAACCACACATACAAAGAGCTACAACTTTTATTAGAAACATTTCTCCGGGAAAATGCATTGAAGGGCACTTTTGGGGGAGGGGTGGGGTTAGGTTTCCATCTAAAGTGCTATTTCAGTTTATTAGACAATTCTGTCATCTAAAATAATGTTAATTAGAATTAAATATGTTGTTGAAATTCTGAGTTTGAAAAAAATCGGATAACCGGAAGTGCGTTTACTTTACCACTTTACTAAATGATTTATTCACTTTTTCGCAATTTTCTCAAAAATGGCTTTGACGATTTTTTGGAAACTCGTATATAAACTAAACATGCAATGATTTACAACTTTATCTAAACATTTCTCTGGGAAATTCTTTTAAGAGCACTTTTAGGGGAGGGGGGTTAGATTTTCATCAAAGTGGTATCCTAGTTCATTATACAATTCTATCATCCAACATATTAGTTAGAAATAAATGGATGGCTGAAATTCCGAGTTTCAAGAAAATTAGTAAACCGGAAGTGCGCTTTTACTGAACAGTTTTTTCATTTTCGACGAATTTCATTAAATTGGTACACAAACTATAAAATTTGTCAATTATAATTTTGAGAACTGAAGTAAGAGAAAGTTGTGTCAGTGTTTCACACCAGTTTTTTTTTTTTGAGTTTGTTCTTGACTTAATTTTCTTAAATGTTTTTCCATTTTTGTGAATATTAATCCCGAAATATTTCTTCCTTCCTGTGGGTTACTGTTTGTTCCTTTCTTTATCATAGTGATCCTGATCCTGATCTGTTTTTACCATTGTTGTAAATATATATTTTTTTTTTTTATTATATTTAGATCTCACTTTTTCTTAAAAATGGCTTACAGTTTCATGGTTACATATTCCGCATTTTATAATTATAATGGAAGTGCGAAGGAAAGAGAATTAGAGAGAAACGATTTTAGAGAAATAAAGAAGATGTTGCTGCCTGGATATTACTGTTGTAAACTGTCGGAAAACTGTCTTGAACTGTTCTGCTGTCGCTCTATTTATATGAATCAAAATCTCCCTTCTTTGTCTGGCCTAGAAGGAGGGAGGGAGTAACTAACTTTTGATTCATTTAATGTATGCTTCTCCGCTTTTCGGATCCCATGAATCTTTAATGATTCGAATTCCCAGTACATAATAATAGTATTTAAATTGTTTTAATTGAGAGAAATTTGCTGAGAATATGTAATTTAGAACTTTTTTGTTTTGTTTTGAAACTGCTTGTGAATTTTAAAAGGAAATATTAGTTGGTTTATGTCCATATTGTTGCAGTAATTAAAATGTTAATTTTAATAATTTTATTAATACCTAAGTGACTCCAAAAATATAATATACCGGATGTAAACAGTAGAAAGTTTTTTTTTTTTTTAATAAATAAAACCAGGTAAGGCAAAAAAAACAAAACGTTGTGAGCATAAATTGAGTTTATATATTTATTAACTTGTTTTTTGGAACTATTATTATTACATTTTTAATGTCAGTCTTATTTACCAGTTAAATTTCCACTTTCTCTTAGCCCCCTACTCTAATGTATAATTTAAAAAAAAAAAAAAATTATCAAAAAGTATTGAATCAAAATCATCTTCTAAGAACTTCGTTAACCTTCCTCTATAAATCTTATTGCTAAAGAATTTTATATTTTCTTAGAGTTTTATTTGCAAAATAGAGGTGGCAGCAAGATCGTGCAAGGAAGACTTTACTAAACAATTACAGATAGAGGTCTCGGCCGGTCATACGAGGAGGAGGTGAAAGTTACTTCAAGGTTTTTTACTGTGCCATCTTCAAGTGTCTTCACTTACATCACCACTTTGTGGCAATTGGTTTGTCCTCATTTTTTTTGTGTGTATATTTTACTCTTCTACTATATCAAGAGCCTATTAATATTTTTTTTATATTATTATTATTATATTATGTATTAGATGCGTCATGTTTCGCCTGCCGTATTATAAAAAATATATATGTATATCTTTTATTTATTATTTTGTAAGTTTAAAGAAACTGTTTCTGTCAATGCATATAACTAGATTTTTTAAAAATAAATATTATAGTTTCTGATTTATGAACAAAATCTTTAAAAGGATTCTGCAGGTTGTGTGTGGTAATTATTATTTATTGGCAAATATTAGTTAAATTCTTTTTCATTTTTGCAATAATTTGTTTCTTTATACAGTTAAATCATATTCAGTTTTTACAAGTACTACACTGATATCCATAATTATTTTAATCAACCCATTTTAAATAATTGCTGAATGACAAATTAGGCTGGTTTATTTATTTATTTTTTTTTTTTAACATTACATTATTGTTGCATGTACTTTATTAAATATTGCATTTAATTGAATTTAAAATTAGATAATATTTGCATTATTATTAATTTTGTTTATTGATTGATGTTAATGATTGTTAATTTTTTTGAATAGAATTTCCTTCATGTTGATTATTGAATATTCATACAAAAATTTTTTTACCAGTTTGGACATATAAATAGATAATTTGAATGAGTTTGGTAATTTATGAATCAATGCGTAAATATAATTTCCATATTTGTGAGCGTTTATGGAAAAGAAATAATATTTACCTAAATTTTCATATATGCTATTGATAATTTATCAATGGTATTACATTAAGATATATTGTTGGGTTTATTAATGGAGATTCCTTTTTCGATTGGGAAAAATCTCGTGTGAAACACTCACACAACTTTCTCATACTCCTGTTCTCAAAATTATAATTAACAAATGTTATAGTTTGTGTGCCAAATATAACGAAATTCGTCGAAAACTGAAAAAATGTTCAGTAAAAGCGCACTTCCGGCTTACTAATTATCTTAAAACTTGGAATTTAGGCATCTATTTATTTCTAATTAATTTTGTTTGGATGATAGAATTGTATAATCAACTGAATACCATTTAGAGGAAGCTGTAAACCCCACCCCTAAAAAGTGCCCTTAATGAATTTTCCCAGAGAAATATCTTCAAAAGATGTAGATCTTTGCATTTTTAGTTTATATACGAAGTTTCAAAAAATGGTCGGAGCCATTTTTGAGAAAATCGCGAAAAAGTGAAAAAAATCATTTAGTAAAGTGTTTAAAACAAACGCACTTCCGGTTATCCGATTTTTTTTTCAAACTCGGAATTTCAACAACATATTTAATTCTAATTAACATTATTTAGATGACAGAATTGTCTAATAAACTGAAATAGCCAGTTAAGATGAAAACTTAACCTTACTCTAGAAGTGCCCTTAAATGAATTTTCCCAGAGAAATGTTTCAAATAAAAGTTGTAGCTCTTTGTATATGTAGTTGATATATGAAGTTTAAAGAGAATCGTCGGAGCCATTTTTTAGGAAATCGCAAAAACGTAAAAAAAAACAAACTAGTAATGTGGTACTTCCGGTTGAGGAATTTTGACAGATAACGCACGTCAGATCCTATGGTGTTACCTAAACGTAATATGAAGTTTCAACTTTCTACGGTTTTTCGTTTTTGAGCTAAGCTGTTCACATACACACACACACAGACCATATTTCTAAAAACCACTTTTTTGGACTCATGGGATCTCAAAACGGATATTTCCGGTAAAAACTCGATATCGAAAATTTGACACTATTACAATACTTCCTCTTACTAGGAAGGAGTAAGAGATAGTAATTTATTTAACAGAAATTTAGTTAGTGGTTTTCAACATAGAAACGTTTGTAACGTGATTATAATTTATTATATAGAAGGCAGTGCGTAACTTAAATCCCATAACAATTGCTAAAATAATTTTTTACCGGAAAAAATTATTCAAATAAAAATGATTGCTTTGTAATTGTATAGTTAGTATTCAAAGTTTAAAGAAAATCGTTTGAACAATTTTCGGGAAAATTACGAAAATCTGAAAAACTTATTCTTATAATGGTTGTGAGAAGGAGAGAGAGAATTAGAGAGAATATTTTAGGATATGCAATTAGAAATATAATAGATGATATGTTGAACACTGTAAACGCACAAACTGCAAGGACTTTACTGTTAAATAGAAGTTAAATAGCGAGAGAATTATTAAGAGACAGACTGGCTGAGTTATTAGGAGGTAAATAATAGATAGGTGGCTGACCGGATGTACTGTTATAAAACTGTCTTGAACTGTTCTGCTGTCGCTCTAACTAACTTTTGATTCATTTTAATGCCTACTTTTTCGTGAATCTTTAATGATTCGGATCCTATTACATATCTGTAATTTGACGCACTTCTTAGTCTAATATTTGTAATATTTTGGTGTGATATGCGTGTATTTGTAGTAGCTGGTTGTGTAGCACGAGCGGTTTCGTATTAGGGCTTGTAAGTATGTAAGTTTAAAAGAGAATGAAGTATTAGTAATAATTAAGAGATCACACTGCTTTTAAAATAAATATATTATTCTCTAAGAGAAATTAAGTTACTTTAGATTATCACAATAATAAGCTTATAAATTAACTGGAATAAACTCTTATATTATAACTCAAAATTGATGCTTCCTCCTCGATTTCTAGAACAAGTCTGTCCTTAAAAGAATCTCTTCTCTTTGTTCCTTCAATTCCTTCCCTGTGAGGAGAAGGGGTAGTACAATGCCATAATTGTTCTTGAACCGTACCAGTAATTGGACTTGTATACCTGGCTAGCCCTTTTGCAAGGGAATGTCACATTTCTGATTTTTTTTATAAATTAATATTATTTCCAAGTTTCTTGCATCCATCACATATTCTTCAAACATGAAATTCAAGCAATATATTTTTAATGTTAATATGTTAATGTTATACACATGCTGGGACCGTAAATTATACTGAAGTTTTTTTTCAGAGTTTAGAACTTAAGTAGAAGGTCTAAGACTCCAGTTTCTTCAGAACCGCCTCCCCCCAAAAAAAATAAATCCTGGATAAATGTTTCACTATATTTGTTCTAAACTTTTTAAGTGCTTTTATACACGAATAGTCAAATTTTTAAGTTAATCTGTATTCAAATTTTTGGTACAATTTATATTTATGTACCCACCTTACTTAGTAGCCGCTTTTGAATGATTTAAATCCAAATTTTTTGTTGGGTCTTCTTGATGGATTCATAAAGGATTATAAAGTATGAGTTTCCAGCGGTATTCTTATTGAGATATTTTGACTCTCCTCCCACCACCCCTCACACAGATGAAGTATGAGAGTGCGTTAGAGACACATTTTTCATACTCTGGGCTCATCTTAACGTGTACTTTGTTGAAAACTGAATTTTGTATATTTGATACAAATTTCGCAATACTTTCACGACTCACGACAGTAAGAAAAAGCAAAAAAAATATATATAAAATATATTTGAAAGAGTTGAAAAGAATATATAATATGTTAAATCTTTCATGTTTTGTTCAATAAAAAAGTTCTTTGATCTGTACCTCGTATATATATATATATATATCACCTCTATCACTTGGCCAGTGTTCCCTGAAGAAAAGCGGTCTCCATATATATAGGGGACGCCTATATACGGACGTACACACATTCAAGGAATAATAGAATCCCCCCTTTTACACATAGTACAGCCAGCAAGTTATACCCCTACTGCAAGTTCAAGAGGTTTTATTCCCATTCAATTGGATCCTAGACTACAAAGAATTCTTGAAACCTGTTATTTACGCACACAAAGAAAACTTTTTTTCCTTTTTACGGGAAAAATACTATTACTTTTTTCTTTATTGACATTTTCTTTCTTTTACAATTTTTTCTCCATATCATTTTTTTTTTTTTTAAACTTTGGACAAGTTATTTCTGTCCCCTACCTTGTATTTACATATAATATTTTCGAAATTAACTTATCTGAAAATGGCTTTTTTAAGAATTTGTCTCGAATATTGGAACGGATACAAAGTCTTATCTTTTTTAGGGGACCAGCGATGATGATACAAAGGAGATTACAGTTTACTGAAAACAGTTACATCAATTTTTAGTTGAACACTGTGGGTGAGCAGGAGTTATATAAACATTCAATTTACATGCGGTCGTGCATCTTGCATTTAAATATATTGTAAAAATTCCAGTTTAAAGAACATTAAATTTCACTTGGTCGGAATATAAATATACAATCGGTGGGGAGGGAGGGGATAAATGCCAACCGACTAAAGAATAACAGAGCCAGATAGAGAAGGATTGATTATATTCTAAACAGCGCCAATAATGATTAAACACATTTTAATTTTTAACGTCTCAGTTTTTCAGACCAATCTAAAAACATTTTTGACTTTCTCTTACTCTAGTAAGAGGAAGTATTGTAATCGTTTCAAATTTTCGATATCGAGTTTTCACCGGAAATATCCGTGTGGTGTGTGTGTGTGTGTGTGTGTGTGTGTGTATGCCTGTGTTAAACAGCATAGCTCAGAAAACGGAAAACCGTAGAAAGTTAAAATTTGGTATTCCGTTTAGGTATCTCCATGGGAAGTGATAATACGTTATCTGTCAAAATTCCTCAACCGGAAGTACCACGTTACTAGTTTTTTTTTTTAATACTTTTTTTTACACAAAGATTTACAACTTTTATTTGTAACATTTCTCCGAAAAAATTCATTTAAGGCTACTTTTTGGAGGGGGGGGGGTTACTGCTTCCTCTAAAGTGCTATTTCAGTTTATTAGATAATTCTATCATCCAAACAATGTTAATTACAATTAAATATGTTGTTGAAATTCCGAGTTTAAAAAAAATCGGATGACGGAAAGTACGTGTACTATACCACTTTACTTAAATAAATGATTTTTTTCACGATTTTCTCAAAAATGGCTCCGGCGATTTTTTTTGAAACTTCGTATGTAAACCACACATACATAGTTCTACAACTTTTATATGAAACATTTCTGTGGAACATTCATTTAAGGGTATTTTTAGATTAGGGGTGGAATTATGTTTTTTCCAAAACTGCTATCATATTTGATTATACAATTCTACAATCCAAACAAAATTAATTAGAAATAAATAGATGCCCAAAAATTCCGAGTTTCAAGAAAATTAGTAAACCCGGAAGTACGCTTTTACTGAACAGTTTTTTCAGTTTTCGACAATCTTATTAAATTCGGTACACTAACCATAAAATTTGTCAATTATAAGTTTGAGAACTGGAATAAGAGAAAGTTGTGTGAGTGCTTCACACCAGATTTTTTTTGTTTTACAGAAAAATGTTACAATTAAAAGCGATAGGTTTATATCGATCCAATTACTATTCCAAGCTTAAAGGAAATCATTATAGTAGTTATTGAGAAAATTCCAAAAAACTAAAGAACTATTCATTAAAATAGCACTTTCGATTAACTGATTTTTATCAAATTTGAAATTCTAGCAATGATTCCAATGTATATTAATGTACGTATAGGTGGCGGAACTATCGATTTGTCCGGGAATCCATCGAAGATTTTACTGAAGTGGTATTTTGTTTAGAGGAAAGCTTATCTAATGCTAGTGTACACACAGAAATCCGCAAAAAATCATTTTTTCTAGTAAAATGTTTCAAATAAAAGTGATAGGTATTTATGTGTATAGATAGTAAACGAAGTTTTCAAGAAAATCGTTCTATCCATTTTCGCTAAAAAATGACGAAAAACTAAAAAAACAAAATAAATCCTAGTTTTTGTTGATGGATTCTGTGCAAAATCTTCGTGTCAAATGCGGATGTTGGTGCCTAAAAGGAATACCAAGTTTTAACTTCCTCAGTGTATTTTACTCTCTTCCGATCAACCCATCCTTAACATTCCGCTACATCGTGTGATCTGATAGAAATTGAACGAAATATGATGATTAAACTTAATGCGATTTCCGTTTTTATGAGTTATGCTGAACACACACACACACACACGCGTAAACTCCACACACTTATACACACAGACCACTCTAAACCCCCCCTTTTTTTTTGGACTTAAAGGATCACAGATAATTGTTTTCGATGATAAAAACTCGACGACTTTGCTTATCAGCCGTAACACTAGAAGAGAATAAAGGCAGGAGGAGGGGGAACGGACCTCAATCCACTGCGACCTACAAAAGGAGGTCTGTAGTGGATCCCCTAAAATTATAGCACATCCCCCCCAGCTTTGCCTTCCTAATCAGGACTAGCAAAGCTGAGAGCGGCTCCCGTCATGAAGCTCATGGCTTCGGGATTGCTTGTCCCCCCCGTTGAAGAAACCTTGTCCT